>JARQZK010005094.1:192500-465000 GCA_030704885.1 Cynegetis impunctata | reverse complement strand
ATGAACTCAAAACTATAACTCAATCTACAATAATACTGACAAGCAGCTGATTCATCGTCACCATTTTGAAAAACGTATATAACTCCGAAATAATTACAGAGAGGGAGCTGCCTCTTTGGAAATATATTTGTATGTGCCAGAAATGGTAATTCATGCAAATAAAGTAATGTTTCTCTGACGTATGTATTGAAGAGATGTAAAACATTGGTTTGTGCCATATTTGGCACATGATGCAACAAGGAGTTAATATTTCTACATTTCAATTTGACAATTAGGTACATTTTCTAAAAGTTAAATATCATCAATTAAAACATTCTGAAAGCTTTCTCATAACCTATATTTAGTTTAAAATAGTCTGCTATATTTCAAAATTGACTTTTCTATTTTCTAATTTTTGTGTCAAACTACTTAATCATTCTGTGATTTACTAATGGATAATCTCATGGAGGGTACTGCATGCCCCGTTCCGAGGGTTCAACTAATTCAAGTAATTTATGCGAGGATGCTATTAAAACGTTTTAACGAGAAGGTTATTCGGCCTTTCGACCGTTTCACTAATTTAGACAGACACACTGCTCTGGCATGAATACACTGTTAGTGTATTATAAAAGTTTATGAATACGGATCACATTGGTGTTTATTTAGTAAAAGTAAATTGAGATTAGTGAAATTTGTGGTTACTCTCTGGGGGATGAAACCCATAACTGAATGAAAAAAAAAATTGAATTCCAGTAACAGTGGCGTCTGTCTCATGGGTATCTACTGGAATTCATCGCTTGCACTAACCCATTTTTGATATTTCTTGAATTTTTTGTTCTAACAGAGCATAAGATTTGAACATGAATATGAGTGAAGATTAAATAAAAGATAGATCATTGTAAAACTTCTTTGACCATATATATATATATATATATATATATATATATATATACATATATATATATATATATATATATATATATATATATATATATATATATATATATATATATATATATATATATATATATATATATATATATATATATATATATATATATATAATATCAGAGGAAGTAGTTGCTGACACGTCAGTAATAAACCAGGATTATGGGGATAGCAGCAAAATTTAAAGAGTACTCTTTAAAGGTTATCCAAGCTTTTGAAAATGTTTATTTCCATCTTCAGGGAGACTACAATGTTATGAACATGTAACTATATACACTATTAAATATGTGAGTAACACTTACAACTTTGTTGAGATTGTAAAACGTGATTATAATCATATGTTTGGGCACGAGGCCAGTGAACAGAAAAAGCAAAACAATGGAAAACAAGTAAATAGCTATGTGTATGTTACAGTTTAAGATATTCAATTCTCTATCCAGGACTATGACAAACATTACTAATAATAATACAATTAAAATGGCTGATCGAAGATATAAAAAACAAAAAACTTTATTTAATTATTAACGAAGCAATCTAAAACGGATGATAGATATCTGACAGACTGTCACTGTCATATCATATGTCACCACATCGTATTCAAAGTCAGGTGGCTAGTGTCACATTTAAAATATAAATTGGAAAAAGTCAAACTTGTCAATCGGTATCAACATTAATTATGTTAATAGACTCCTGGTCCAAATGTAGTAAATATGCATAGATCTCACTTAAATGACTTATGTCAGATCTTTTATTAATACAGTTACCGTCCTGGGAAATAAAAGCCATCTCTTTGAATAATCTTTTAGAGTAATGAGATTCTTTAGTCAATATTTTGATAGAATTATAATTCATATGATGTTGGTTCCTATGCACATGATCTCTCGGGGTGTCGCGTACTGTCAGTTTTGTGAGACGAAATCCTGTCTCTTAACGGTCTCATCGTTTGTCCGATATAGATTTTGTAGCAAGAAGTGCATGGAATACTATAAACTACGTCTGAGTGAGACAGCAATGGATCTTTGTCCTTAAGTTTGGAATGTACTAAGTATAAAGTTAGAACTGATTTGCATGCTATTTTTATGTTGTTGTGGAATGATTTACAAAAAATGTTAACAAGCTTAGGTGTGATGTCTTTTATGAAAGGTAATGATGTGAAAAAAATATAAGGATCCCAAAGATGGTGTCACAGAAATAATGGATACTATTAATAGCTATGACCCGTACATACAATTTACCATCGAAACAGAAGATGCTTCCAACTCTGTTCCGTTTCTAGATACTAAATTTATTCGTACCTATATCAATCATCACAAAATCTTTACCCGGGAGGTCTATAATATAAATACCACTCCTGCACCTGACAGTTGGTGTTCCATACAGTGCAACAGACTACCATTTTCGTTGAAAATAGGACTATTAAATGAGGACAAAACTCTTCTGAAAAAAGTATTCACATAACTAGTCGAAAGTAGTCTGTGATAAGCCACGACTTTGAAAATGGAATGTCATTTTGCCAATATACCTAAAGTTCAATCGGGATATATGCTTTGGTCCTATATATCCTGTGATGTTTTTACAAGTTTTCAGTAACGGTACTTTGGTGTTAGGAATAATAAAAAGTAAAAAATAATAACAGATTTGGAGTACCTAATAATATCCTCTGATACAGTGTAATAACATCTAATTCTTGAATAATGTAGTTATTTTAGTAATTCAACTTGATCTTATTATCTTATTTGCTTACAGGTTCGATGAAGTCCATACGGAAGCTATGAAAATGGGAGATCTGTTCAACATAAGGTGAGTGAGATTTTCTCCAATAAGTACTTTCAAATTTAGTTGTATCCTGGAAACCAAATGACATAATTATATGTAAGGGAGCAACGAAGTCTGTGTACTTGAATGGTTTCTGTTTCCATCGAAAAAAATTTCCTAAATGATGACCCCTGTTATTTCTTTCCTGAAAAAACATCCGATACTTTATCCAACTCCCTGATGCTGATGTGAAGGAAGGTAAAATTTGAAAGAAAAACACCAAATTGCCCGTCGAGGAAAATTTGAAGGTCGAACTGTCTACAGGGAATTCTGTTTTGTGGACAACCTGAACTCAACGGATAACGTCATTGGCAATCAGGTCTCCCTTTGTAAAAAGAAGATTTATAGGCTCTTACATAACGAAATTTTCTGTACCCTTTAGAAAGAGATGAATGTCACCCGAGTTTATCAGTGACCAGGGTTTTCATTTTCCCGGAGAACGAGGTTTTTATTTTCTCACAAGTCGTTCACCTTTAAATTGAAGGACTCATTCATACAGTTTTTCTATTAAAAGTCTTGAAAAGCTGAAAGTGACCTTTACATTTCTGAATGATTTATAAGTTAAACAATTTACATTCTTTTTAACTTTCAGTGTTTTAATTCAGTTGATATTGAAGTTGAGAATGAAACTCAAGTTATTTCGCATATCGATGAATATTAATTAATGTTCACAACATTAAATGAAATTGAAATTTTAGTTTTTCATTAGCATTTGGCAGGTACCTAACTGATAAAATAAATTTTCACTGGGATATACGCTTAGCAGCACCGAGTAAATATTGATTTGGCTAATATTAGTTGAATAAACGTTCAAAATCATATCATTTATTGATGTGAACAACATACATTTGTGTATTCAGCATATGATTTTTAATTCTACCAGATGAAATATGAAGTTATTGGTGTATGCTCAACTCTCATAATGTTCATAAAATTGTTAGTCAAAACTTTCATGTTAACGATTATTATAATCTAGTCTAGGAAAGAGCACATAAATAACTTATGTAGAAAGTTGTCCACTTCTGTATTCCTGGTCAGGAGGATAAGAAAAATTTCCAATATTAATATTGCTAGGCTAGCATACTTCTCGTCATTCCATGGTTCAGCAGTGTGTGGAATTATGTTATGGGGCCATAGTCCATAGTTCTTCTGCAAAAGAAAGCTGTACGGGCCATATTCCAGCTGAGAAGTACAGATAGCTGCAGAGATGTCTTTAGAAATGAAAGGATACTTACAATGAGAGCAGTATTCATTCTAACATGTGTTACTTTCGTTCATGAAAATCAAACGAAAAAGAACTGCACCTTTCATAGACATAACACACGTAAAAAAAATAACTTCGCACTTCCTTCAGCTAGAATAAAGGAAACTCAGCAGGGACCAAATCACACCTGTCTGAAGCTATACAATAGACTTCCAGATGGAATAAAACAATTAAACAAGACAGCTTTCAGGCGAAGACTGAGGAACCTACTTTCAGAGAGAACTAATTACAAGTTGAGTGTTTTTTTAGAAAGTTGATTTTACTTTTACTCGATGAACTAATATTTTAACTCGTGTTTCTGAAGTTTCTGTCTCATATACAAAGATTTTATTTATGTTTCATCGCAAACCAGCGTGTATATATTTACATATATATTTTATTATCGTATTTGTTGTGGATTCTATTTGTGTTGTCTGATGGAATTTTGTTGATGGCATATTATTTGTACATATTTTCCGAATTACTCCTGTATCAAGATATGTTCTGTTATGTGCAAATAAATTATTATTATTGTTATTATTATTATAATTGAATCTATGACGTGACGTTTCATCTGACGGTGACTTCATTAGGTAGAACTGAATACAAAAATGTTGGTAAAAAAGACATAATGTGCGGAAACGATGCGTCCTAAATTCAATTATAATAATCCTGTGTTTTTCTAAAATATTGAAATGGGTTCATTTCAATCAAATTTTGAGCAGAAAATCCTGAAACAAAGAAACATGAAGCAGTTTTGCTTTTTAACTTTACTTTTTTCGTTATGAAATTATTCATACATAGCTATAGTTACAATTTTATGTTCCTAAAGTTTCATTTCGACATTCATCAAGCTAATCTGCATTCTCTATCTTTGTGTTAAAAAATTATTTCCAACAATTCCTGTTTTTTTGAAGTATAGAAATTTCAGTGCAAAAAAAACTTTATGAATCACTCTTCCCCAGATAAGTACCTGAGATGATATATAATGAAAAATCTCGTTGTTGGTTCCATATCGAAATGAATTGAGGTTAACTAAGGTGAGAATAAGAATTTTTTGGTGTTGTGACTCATATAGCCACTCAAATTTTTTATGATAAATAGATAGAAGAAGGAATGGAATCATTAATTTTAGGAGATATAGAAAAATTTCGAATATTTTGAAGCACATTATGCCTCTAGGGTTCTTTTGGACGCTGGTACTAAAATTTCTCAACCTGAAAAATTTTGCAAAATGTTAGGAAAAAATATCTTTTTTTTCTTGATTTTCAAAATGCTGTTACTATTGTTTGATAAATTATAGAAATATTTATTGTGAATTAAATCTTTTTATTATTATTGTACTGCACTAAATTATTTGTGAAAAATACTTTCTATGAATACTTACATCTTTTATATAGGTATTTATACTGAACAAAAATATTTTTATTATAGTTATAATGCATCAAATTATTTGCCAAGAAATACTTTTTATGATTCACTTCCTTTATATAGAGATGTTAAGGGACACTCGGTTGCTTAGCTATATAATATGTATTAAATAAACAATATAATGAAATAAATTACCGACATGAATGAATGAAAGAAAAAGAGAAGTTAATAGTATGATTTGCACTGCTTGTTCAACATATATACCCATATACGAATCTCGCTTTCATTAAGTATATTGAGAGTATTGTGAGATATGGTATATATAACAAAAAAGTGTCAAGATTTTGAGACATGGAACTTCGTTCCAAAAAAGTGACAAAGTTGTGAGACATGGAACTTCGTTCAAAAAAAATGACAAGGTTGTGAGACAAGGTTGTAAGACAAAAAAGTGTCCAGGTTGTGAGACATGGAACTTCGTTCAAAAAAATGACAAGGTTGTGAGACATGGAACTTCGTTCCAAAAAAGTGTCAAGTTTGTGAGTCATGTAACTCCATTCCAAAAAAGTGTCAAGCTTGTAAAACTTCGTTCAAAAAAAATGTCAAGGTATCCATTGAATCGACATTATTGTTACTCCCCAACAAATGACGGAAAATCGATTCAATAACCAGATTGAGATATTTCGTCACTTCGGATAGACATGATCCATTCTTACGAACATTCTGCTAACGTTTGTGATATATCTGATCCTGTATCTAGTTAATTAATATTGACAAATTGCTAACAGGTCGTTTAGTGTCCTAGGTGTTTGATTAGGTAAGATTATTGTTGCCAAGCGATAACAAATGGTTAGACTCTGCATTGTCACTTACTAATTAGATTATTCTACACCAAGTAATAATCAACCATCGATACAGCGATAATTAGATTGGAGTCAAATTTTTCAAATTTGTATTAAAACAATGGTTAATAATAACAATTTACACATTTCTTAAAAGAAATAACGCATTACGCACGTTTCGGTGGAACTTCACCTTCTTCAGATGCTAATGGCAAACTATGATTCTCTGTTATGTCGAAAACAAGAAATGACAAATTGTGTAGAAGGGGTAAATACAAAGATGGTTACAAATAATTATTAGAATAGGAAAAACCAATTCTGAACTGCTAGTCAGGTAGTTCGGTAATTTTGAAAAGATTAAGAAGGGGGCTTGAAGTATGATCGATTTAGCTATTCAATAGGAGACCGGAATGCTTGTAATTATTTATCTGTGATGATTATAAAAAATTAAGTTTAATTCCCTTGCTTTCAGTATTTAATATTTTAAAATCGAAATTGAATGTACTGGTACAACTAGACTGCTTTCAAACATTCACTAAACACTTTACACCCTAATATAAAACTCACTTTAGAGATGGAAAAAGATAACTCAATTATCTATTTGGATTTGAAAATAACAAAAGTAGATCACAAACATAATTTTTCACTTTTTCGCAAACCATCGCACACTGATAGCGTCATACAAAGTACTTCCCTACATCCATTCCAACACAAACTGGCAGCTTTCAATAGTATGGTACATCGTTTAGTAAATATTCCATTTTCAAACGCCAATTTTAACATCGAGAAAAATATAATTAAACAAATTGCCGTAAATAATAATTATGATCCCATAATAACAGACAATATGATGGATAAAAAGTTGTTCAAAATGCGATTAACCTGGTGTACCCCCTTACTGAAAATAATATCAAATATAACAGCCTCACTTTCATCGGAAATTCAAGTAAAAAACTTAAATCTCTCTTATCTAAGCACAACATTAACAGTGCTTATCGTACCGGTAATAATTTAGGAAATCATATAAAAAATAATAAATCCAAAGTTCATAAAGATAATAAATCGGGAGTTTATAAAATTAATTGTGGTGATTGTGATAAGTTTTATATTGATAGAACTTTCAGAAGTTTTCAAACTAGAATTTCAGAACACAAACGTAGCTTTGTTAATCAGAAGTCGGATTCACATTATGCAAACCATTTAATCCAAGAAAATCACACATTCAATTTCGATTTTAAAATATTAAATACCGAAAGTAAGGGAATTAAACTTAATTTTTTAGAATCATTACAGATAAATAAATACAAGCATTCCGGTCTCCTATTGAATAGCCAAATCGATCATACTTCAAGCCCCCTTCTTAATCTTTTCAAAATTACCGAACTACCTGACCAGCAGTTCAGAATTGGTTTTTCCTATTCTAATAATTATTTGTAACCATCTTTCTATTTACCCCTTCCACACAATTTGTCATTTATTGTTTTCGATATAACAGAGAAACATAGTTAGTTTGCCATTAGCATCTGAAAAATCCACCGAAGTTCCACCGAAACGTGCGTCATGCGTTATTTCTTTTAACTAATGTATAAATTGTTATTATTAACCATTGTTTTAATATGTTTATTAATTTACACCAAGTATCGGCCCAATCAATCCAAAATTTTCAAATTTGATCATATCTTGAAAAATTTTCATCATAATTCTAGTAAGAAAGCACTTCCTTCTTCAGATGAATTTACAAAAAAGCTTGAGAAACAGTAGTATTTTTTGTGAATCGAGTCGAACAGAATAAATTATGCTTTGAGAAAACTATCTTTGATAACAAACCGAAATAAAGAATAGAAATAATTAATATCATTGAAGAAAAATACCTACTGAAAAACTACGCTTTGATAGAAAACCCTGATAAAAATTAGAAAATAATTTATTTCATTCCAAAAATTGAGAATATAACAACAATAGCATATACAAATACTGAGGACAACGCTGTCATTTTCGTCGAGTCAGACGAATATTTATGCCTATCTTTTATTCAAGTTAATTTGTTACATATGATGAAGATGCGTAAAATTAAAATTTGTCAGATGTTCTGACAAAAATTGTATATACGGTTAACATTAATTTCAATCTAGCTCCATACCCTGCATCGAAATTTACACCCGTATCCACACAGTCGAGCTTAATTATCTACGTTATATACTCTGTCAACAGAATCTCTGTCGAACAGCTACATGAATAAAGTCTTCCCTAACTTGAAACTTCAATTACATCCCTGCTGAGTGGAAAATAAGAAGGCAAAAAGATGATGAAAGTAATTTTTTACGTTGAACTTTTATGAAAAACATTTCTGCGATATGACTACCCGTTCTTTAAGTTCAATTTAATAGGACCTCCACTCTCGTGTGACATTTTTTATGCTAAAACTTCTGCTTAACGTTTTTGCAACCCTCTGAGTCGTTGCATATCCATCATATAAGTTTAATGTATTCCACCCTTTTCGTTTTGTGGCTGGCGTATATCATACAGGGACGTAGCCAAGGGGGCGCCAGAGGGGGCTGAGCCCCCTCTGGAATTATTTAAGCCCCCTCTAGAAAAGATACAAGAATTATACAAACCAAAAATGTTTATATCTGCGTTGAAACATAAAACTAGCCTAGTTATAAACAAATCTACCTTATTGTAAAACTTACTTAAAATTATTTATTTCTGGCATCTTTTAAACCGGAAAACATGTTGACGTTGTTATCCTAAAATAAAAGCGACAAACGAGCGTCCACTACCAGGGTTGCCAATTCAGACGCTGATTTGTCGCCCAAAAGCACAAAAAAATTGGTAACAAGTATTTTTGCATATAAAATTCGCTTATTCTAGCAGTTATTTCATACGTGTTTTGCTGCTAATTTTTCGCCCAAAATCGCAATCATGATTTCTTATCAACCGCACGAAAAAATAGTGCACCCTACATGTTGCCTACTCGTCCGAAAAACAATAATAGGTATTTTCGGGACTTTTTACTATCAAAACCACTTATCTGTTACAAATATCTTTATTTTTATATAAACTGTTCACAAAACATCATTACATCATCATCTTTGTCTGTGGTTGAAGTTGTGGATTGGTTCTGCTACTGATACATATTAGAATTAAATTTTGCATAAATAGCTTTGCTAGGCTCGAATTATTTACAGCAAATCTCATTTATTGCAAAGTGATATCTAATAGACACAACTGAATTTAAAATTTATAGTATAATTTTGTTTCGAATTTTACATTTAACAATATTCATCAGTGAAAATATCGTCTCCACGAATGCATTGTATGACGGTCAGCTTAGAAGAGTAAATGCAAATAGAGCTGAATCTTTAAACATAAATTAGTAGGCTACGTTTTTTATAGTTATTAACGTAACAAGGCCGATATGTAGCAAATAGCGGATGAGGTTGGATATTGTAATCCGAGGCGCAGCCGAGGATTATAACTAACCGAATCCGTTATTTGCGTATCGGCCGTGTGTCGTTAAACATTTTTCGTAATCCCGTTGAAAGATTATATTTTGATTCCGAAGAAAGAAAAAACCCCGTACCTCGCAATTCTAAAGAAAAATCCCAACGTCATGCACTCTGTTGTCATGGAACAGTTTGACAGTTTTATAAACAACGTCAGTTTATTGTGTTCTCAAGTTCGCTTTAACGACGACCATGGATGAAATTGATGAAATTGAGGAACAAAATCAAATTCCTTTAGAAATATTGGGAGAATCATGTGCAGTGCAGCGAGTGTTGATTAACTGCCGAAAATAACTCAAGAGCGATATTAAAAAGAATATGAAAATTTTGAAATGTGGCGTAAAAGCAAGAATGTAAAGGTGGTTAACGAAGATGTATTATTAGCCTATGCGAAATGAAAATCAGAGGTTTATTCTCCCTACTCGCTGTGGACCAAGATTTCAGTGTTGTTATTGTAAGCAGAATGAAGTTTTGAAATAAATATTTGAACAAGTGATTTCTTAACGGCCGCCGGCCGTTATGAAATTATAACAGCCGGCGGCCGTTAACACTGACTTTTCAATTGTCATCTGAATACCGTTGAATCAAAATAACAGTATGGGATTACGAAAAATCTATAACCTTCCTCCAAAAAATAATAGAGTTATCAGGGACTGATTCACCAACCATCTCATTCCAATCGACATTTAACAAGTTTCTATATTGTATCTCTTTGTCAGATATTCTATTGAGAGTTACAAAAGTAAGTGGCAGCTCAGAAAATTTTGGTCTTTGGACCGGATTTAAAATTATAGCAGGACGAAAACTTCTTATCTGTCGAAAAAATTTAAATGCGAGGGCATGCGTTTGATTAATTCAAGTAAAAGTACTTCAATAAAATCCATACATCTCCCTTTAATTTTTTCAACCTCTTCAGATAAAATATTATTAGCCGTTAATTCATTTTCAAACTCAGAATATTATATTTTACGTAAGTGGAAATAGAAACACAACTAAAAACGTTTAAGCGCAAATAAGTGACGAAGCAAGAGAGAGAATATTAACTTGATTGTTTATTTATAAACTATTTGTTTCATTTATTTAGAGCTTTCTGTGAGAGATTTTTCATTTATTATTTTTTATTAGAATAAATTTTTTTCTTTTTCCAAAATGCATTTTAATGAATATTCGTTATTCGTATATTCCTGTCTTTTTCTCACGTATATTTATTTTAGTACTTTGTAAAATACAAGCCCCCTCAAGAATTTATTTAGCCCCCTCTAGAAAGCAGTGCTGGCTACGGCCCTGATATCATACGATACTGAAAATGTATCATTAAAGTTCAATGACTATCCATTTTCAACACGGTTGAATACAAATTTCACCCATTTTATTCACTATATGAAAAATATACAAAGAAAGTTAAATAAGACGCCTGATGAAGAATACTTTCCAAGTTTTTCTTGAGATATCGCTGAAAAAAGTCATAATTGGACTTTTAGACTGTCAAGAATAATTTTCAACATTTTACGCAATATACAAACAGAATTATATTTTAACGAGTTCCCCCTTGTCGAAAATTTCTATCTCTATAGAAATTTTGAAGTTCGCTGAGTAAAACGGCTGAATTGAAATGGAAAGTTTTGAAAGCATTAATTCAATACTGGTGTAGCATCGAAACCAAGCCAATTTATGGGAATTCTAAAATGAGTGGGAATATAATGATACAGTCTTCAACAAGGCTGTACAAGACAATAGGTATTAGTCAAATGGGAGAACAAGAAGATTAAATTTCTCCATAAAGCTTCATCAAAGTGGTTACATCTGTATTTCGAGGATTCTCATTCAGAGCATCAGGGAAGTCGTATATATTTCACTTCCATCTTTATATATATATATATATATATATATATATATATATATATATATATATATATATATATATATATATATATATATATATATATATATTTTTAATATATATATATATATATATATATATAATATATATATATATATATTTATATTTAATATATTTATATATATATATATATATATATATATATATATATATATATATATATATATATATATATATATATATATATATATATATATATATATATATATATATATATATTATATATTTATATATATATATATATATATATATATATATATTGTTACGTGAATTCCCCTCAGAAAATAATGAAAATAAATTTTAGATATTTTACTCAAAGCAAATGCTGCGACTAGTTCAAATGTTTGGAAAATTCAGTTACAATTCACCTGATTCACTCACATGAGACAATGAAATAATGTAACTTTACTAAAATCTCTATTAAGATTATTTGGAAAATAGATTACAAAATGAAATATAATTAAAATGAATAAAATCAATGAATAAAGTTAATTTTTGAGCTCTTATCAGTATACTGATCTGTTTTCCAACGGCTTCTACGTTCTTCAATCCAGACTCCTGAGGTTTTTGAACTGCTTTTACCAGCTCCTGAGGTTTTTGAAATGTTTGGAAACTCCTAGGGTTTTGAGATGGTTTTCCTTGCTCCTGGAGTTTTTAGAAACTTCTGAGGTTTTGAGAATTCCTGGGGTTTTGCTAAAATTTACAATATCAAATTTCAGTTCAATTAACTTTCAATAATCTTGTTTGCTGCGTAGATTCCTATCCTTTTTAATCTTATCTACAAACGGTACTACGTTCTTTGAATCAAATAAAAAAACTAAGAGATAAGGAAAGTGTTTTTTTTTTCGAGCAAAAAAAACACAACACAAACTTTCATCAACGCAACAAGCAAAAAAACAAGGTTAAAAAAGAAAATTTTGTCTGAAAGTAATCAACGTGAATATATAGTAAAAGGATTGTTCAACTGTTCCATAATATAAACTTCGGAGACCATTTCGAATATTGAAGTGAAAAATGGAAATTAAACTTCACAAATATGATCGAAATTATTTAATCAATGTCATTCAATAAAAAGAAACACTTACCGCTTCTTAGCGCAAAAGATATTTAACAAAAATTTATTAACTTCGGGATAACTATAAGGTGAGAACTTATTTGCCTTTACAATATAATTCTTACGTCGTATCGTCGTATCAATTCAAATCCCCAAATCGAAAAAGAAGATCATTTAATAAGCGTTGTCCGGCTGCGACGAATTTTTATCCCTCCTACTATTTGAAGTGAAACTAGAAATCATAGAATCTTCTTTACTGACTGATCTCGGCTAGAATTTGGTTTAGCCAGTGGACGGTATTTCATAACGTTACAATATATATGTGAATAATATATACATATATGGAATAAAGTATAAACTTTAGAACAAAACACACTTAGCTTATGTTTCACTATATAAAAATATTTAGATACTGTATTTAGCAGTAACGAATAGTCGACATGTTTCGAGTTATGAACTCATTATCAAGACTGACTACAGGAGAGTATTACCTTTGTTACCTGAATGTAACAATTGGGTTTTGTTGAAATCCAGGAAATGATTAAATTTTATACAATGTTCGGAAAAGCCAGTGGTATTTTTATTTTGTAAAATTGACTATTTATGTTCTTCAACACGAATGTTTATATTCCTTCCTGTTTGCTACTCAAATTCGGCACAAAATTTATTGGGAAGTATTTCAGTTCTTCATTAATAGTTTGCGTGGGGTATATTGAATGCAACAGATTCTTTATTCGTTTTTTTCCCAATGAGCTTATCCATAAGACTTTCATTGTAACCGTTATTGGTGGCTAATAATTTAATTGTATTAACTTCAGTTTGAGAATTTGTTTCCGATAATGGAATAGTGAACAACCTATGTATGAGCGAATGACAAGTACTGAGTTTTATTTTAATGTGTTGGTTACTGTTGTCGCTGTGAATTAAAGTATGTGTGAAGGAAGGTTTTCTTTAAATGTTGAAAGTAAGAGAATTCAAATTCCTAGCAATCTGAACATCCAAAAAATTCAAGGTACCGTTTTCGTTTTCAATCTCAGTTATATATATATATATATATATATATATATATATATATATATATATATATATATATATATATATATATATATATATATATATATATATATATATATATATATATATATATATATATATATATATATATATATATATATATATATATATTTATAAATATATATATATATATATATATATATATATATATATATATATATATATATATATATATATATATATATATATATATATATATATATATATATATATATATATATATATATATATATATATATATATATATATATATATATATATATATATATATATATATATATATATATATATATATATATATATTTTTATATCATACAAAATTTTTCAATGGAATAATGAGAAGACATCTTTCAAATAAAATATATTCGGAGACACACGAATTGCGGTCAAAATTTGAATCAGGTAGAAGGGTACTTAGGTGGTTGTTTTCGACGACTGAATTGCTTGGATGGTTAACCTTTTTATCTTAAATCTCTATACATATCATGTATTAGGCGGTTAACCAGAAATATGGTAATACTTGGCCTAACGATGTTGTTGACAAAAATTCAAAGAAAAGTAAAATGATAATCTGTCTCAAAGGGAAGGGGTGACGTATAAATTTAAGGTAATCACCAAAACATTTTAGTTTGTCTCTTAAATTTATAGAGACAGTATGGAATTACAAAAAGATATTAGTAGGTATAATTTTGTAAAATGTGTTAGTTATAAGTTTAGTGAAGTAGTTTTATGATGTATATGCATGTAGATGTAGTCTGTAGTATCGCATAATTTTTATGTTTTGTATATTATATATATCTTCATAAAAATTAGAACTTTTACTTTCAATTTACCCTCTTGCCCCTAAATAAGTTTCTAACCGCAGTTCGGTTGGAGATTAGGACTCCTCAGGTAGGCAAAAAAATTTTGACCGCAATTCAGTCACTCTCGCAAAATCGACCGCAATTCGTGTGCACCGATATATTCTTATAAAATTTAAGCCGAAACTATTCGAAGATCATTTTCCTTCTTTCCATTCATTTTGATTCAACTGTTGTATTCGTGAAATGAAAAGTAACATTTTCCATTTGTCGTCATTTATATTGTGAAATTGAATACAATTTGTATAATAACTGAGATTGAATTCTCGCACATCACTTGGTGAAACATCATAAAAAATAAAGTATAAACTTTAAAATAAAAACACTTGGCTTATGTTTCACAATATGAAAAATCTTTAGATACTGTACTTAGCAGTAATAAAAAGTCGACATGTTTCGAGCTATGAACTCATTATCAAGACTGTCTTGATAATGAGTTCATAGCTCGAAACATGTCGACTTTTTATTACTGCTAAGTACAGTATCTAAAGATTTTTTATATTGTGAAACATAAGCCAAGTGTTTTTATTTTAAAGTTTATACTTTATTACAATTTGTATAATTGATTTCGAAGCATACGTAATTTTTCCTTTATAATAATATAATAACACAAGCGTTATTGTTTCATTGAGGTTAACTGCAGCTTCACTCGGCTGATTTATTCACAGTAGTTGTTTGCGGTCAACCAAATAGTTGCATCTCCAGTAAATTACCCATTCTGAGTGTAGTTCAGTATTATTAATTAAACACACTGATATTAGCAGGGATGGATGCGGAAACTCGAGAAGTTTATTTGCTTTCAATCCTCATTTATCATGTTGCAATATATACTATATTGAATACACAAATACAATTCGATACGTAAATATACATTCTCATGATTGGGGAGATTATTCAATGTTTTTTAATATTTTTTAGAATTAACTATTAACGATATATGTATATGCATACATATATACCTATATATGTATGCATATATAGGTATATATATATATATATATAGATATATATTTATGAGATCTCAAACGTCCTTCATCGTTTGATCGATCATGGCTGAATATTCAACTGATCGCGTCGAAAATTGATCCATATAGATAGTTTTTCATAGAGACTAATGAAAATGAGTATATTCTGTAAAAATGCATTTTGTGGAAACTTTGCTCAGTACCCCACTATATGATAATCCTAAGATACAAAGGCCATTCTCTTTGAAAGCATACGAACGAGTCTCCGACTTCCTAGGTGCTAATTCAATATTTTTGCACACCACAGTTTCAACAGTGACTTGAGTTCAGGAGAATAGTGATATTGCATTTAATAATCAACGCCAAAACTTCAATTTAGTTAGCTCAAATTACTTCAGCAGGTGATATTTTTGATTCAGAGTGCCCTGAATATCCTTCATATCTTCCACCTTGATTCTACGGTTGTCTAGCACTTCTTGTTATATGCAGCTTTTTTCAATTCCTAATGCTTATCATCATCAATTGATGTACACAACCATGATTATATTCACCGAGCTAGTTTGCAAAATATTCAGGATTTTTAAGTGGCATTCTAGAGCTAGAGAGGGATTCAAACCGTGGTTGACCATGACTTTTTCTCAGAGGTTTCTTTATGGTAAAGGTAAGTCACTGCTTGCAAACCTACAAAGGCGAATGTTGGACCAGGATTTATCCTCGTAATACCACCTTACCTCCTCGTTTGTATTAAATATTCTGTTTCAACCATCCTTGATGCACTTGTACGTACAGTAATTGTATCCTCTGATCTGGCTGAAGGAGTTCTTCTCAATAACTCCAGTAGCTCTCTTCACTCACACTGAATTAAACACATGGCAATTTCTTTCCCTTCATTTCCTTACGATTGCATTCACCTGCTAACCTCTCATAGAATAGAAAGAAATAGCATAATTTCTGTAAATAATGACCGTTTGAAATTTAACATTTTTTCATTTGTATAGATAATCATTCATATTCATAACTTTATAAAGAAATAAAAAACTAAATTTTCACAGGTTGAAATAAAAATCTATTGAGTAAACGCATTTCTTCATAACATTGACTTCATCTCGTACTGAATTATGGTATTACAGAACAATCTATTTATACGAAAAATTGAACATAACAGAGGGGTTCCTAGAGAAACTAAATAACAATGAACAATTCATTCAGAGTTATTGGTAGGTACATTAAACAGATTAAGGAGAGGAGAAGGGGTTACTTCAATCTGGTCGTTAACTAGGTTTCCAGAATTTTTATATTTATTGATGTATAGGAATTCCCAACAGTTAGTTTTGTGGAGAGTATTTTCTAACTGTAATATTTTATAATTGTGATTAAAGTTATGGTTTTATTGAATCAGATGGCACGCATAATTAGAGTCAATTTTCTACTTAATATAGCTATGCTGGTGTTCGTGTATTCGAGTTTTAAAATTTCTAGTTGTACGTCCTATATAGAATTTTTCACAATCGTTACAGTCGAGTCTATAAACACCAGTACGTTCATCTCTATGAATTTTTGATTTGTTGTTTCTAATCAATTTCCCAATGCTTTGTTAGTTTTATATGAAACTTTGAAATTTTGGTTATGAAAAAACAATTTCAGGTTGTCGAAAGGTTTGTCCAGGTACCTACGTTAAACAGTTAAATACTGTTCTTTTTAGGGATATAAGTGGGTAAACTTCTGAAATTGCCATTTTGTATTTTTTCTTCTGAATGAGACTGTCAATCATATTGGGTGAATAACCATTATTTACTGCCATTTGTTTAATTATATGCAATTCCTTTCGAAAATTAGCTTCGGACAACAGAATTTTGAAAAACCTATGAATCATACTACGATAAGCGGTTAAATTGGGTGTAGTGATGCATTATGAATTGTAATTATAAATTATTACAGTTAGAAAATAGTCTCCACAAAACCAACTGATGGAAATCCCTATACATCATTAAATATAAAAATCCCGGAAAAGTTAACGACCAGATTAAAGTAAACCCTTCTCCTCTTCTTATTCTGTTCAATGTACCTACCAATAACTGAATGAATTGCTTATTGTTATTTAGTTTCTCTAAGAACATCTCTGTTATGTTCAATTTTGCGCATAAATAGATTGTTTTGTAATACCATAATTAAGTATGAGATGAAGTCAATGTTATGACGAAATGCGTTCACTCAATAAATTTGAGCTCAATTTTAACTTTTAAGGGACCTACAGTTATTTCAACCTGTGATAAGTTAGTTTTTTATTTCTTTATAAAGTTATATTATTTCATTGTAATTACTTCACTTATAATAGAAATACATATAACTGCGCTTCAACTGTAGAATTGGGCAAGTCTATCTGGTAACATAATTATTTCGAACCCCAATTAAACCGCAGATAAATATAACTCCGAATCTCTGTCGCTCGTTAAATCCGCCACTGATGCATTCTGTCCTTCTCCAAACCGGAAACAAGCGCTAAGTCTATTCTGCCAACAATGTCGCCTCCAATTTGTGTTGTGGTCTTTACCGCTGTTACACTTAATTCAATAAACTCCTGAACATGTTTTCCTACTTGTTTTCCTAAAAATTAGGTTTCAGAGAAGGGAACATTATCGTAACTATGAAAGAATTATTTGAGTTGTTCTACTTTAGTTTGGCATGAAAAATGGGTTCGAAATTTCACCGTATTTCCTCGCAAAAATAGTGGTTTTGATCAGTGAAAGATTTATGAAGAAT
Source organism: Cynegetis impunctata (assembly GCA_030704885.1). Taxonomy (NCBI): domain Eukaryota; kingdom Metazoa; phylum Arthropoda; class Insecta; order Coleoptera; family Coccinellidae; genus Cynegetis; species Cynegetis impunctata. The sequence goes on along the minus strand of JARQZK010005094.1, from coordinate 446,686 downwards.
AGTTGATTTGAATATTGATTTCATTCAAACGCGTAGTAGGCTATGTGAATAACAGACAAATCTGTCAATCGGTTACAAAATTTATTTTTTTTAGGACTATAAGATCCAAATTCAATACATTTTACTCAAAGATACACAGTCATCATCGTGCCAAATACATAATATTCATTACATAAAGTGAACAAGGAAAATTCTTCAATAATTTAAAAAATTATCAAACAATTTTCCAAGGTAGCTCGTTATACTCATTCCACAATGCGAATTTCACATCCACAATCCAACGATGAATCATAGAAAACGTCAAATCACCCCTACTCAAAATCTCCATACAGCTCTTTCGATCCTATTAGATCTATGAACATATTGATAGTGTGTATGCGATTTTGATAAGTGGTGTGTTTGTGTTGCGTAACCTGACAGAATGTGTGTCATCGAACACTATAAGATCAGCGTTTTATGCACTGTTTTATAGTATTATGTCCTACGGCATCGTTGCTTCGTTCGTCGCGTGCCTCTCGTGTCTTTGACTTGCAGAGGAGAGCCCTTAGAGTGATGGGTAAGCTGGAATACAGGGAGAACTGTAGGGCTGCTTTCTCCAGTATGGGTATTCTAACATTTCCATCAATATAAATTTTGCAAAGTCTGCTGCTCATTAAACAAAATGAAGAGTCATTTCAGTCTCATGGTGATGTCCTTGATCAAGACAACAAGATTAAACACAACCTTATTGGCAAGTTTTCTATGCTGAAGAGGTGTCAAAGCAGACTAGATTTTATAAGAATTGAACTTTATTAAAGTATAAACTTTAAAATAAAACACACTTGGCTTATGTTTCACTATATAAAGCTATTTAGATACTGTATTGAGCAGTAAAGAATAGTCGACATGTTTCGAGTTATGAACTCATTATCAAGACTGGCTACAGTAGAGTATTACATCTTATTTTATAAAACAGAGAAAAGCAAAGGTGATACCTGAAAATTAATTTGTTCATTTACAAGGGGTAATGTACTATTATGGGCGGAACTTATTTCGAGAAATTCAAGAAGGTCAAGGCGCTCTCCTTTGTTACCTGAATGTAACAATTGGGTTTTGTTGAAATCCAGGAAATGATTAAATTTTAGACAATGTTCGGAGAAGCCAGTGGTATTTTTATTTTGTAAAATTGACTTTTTATGTTCTTCAACACGAATGTCTATATTCCTTCCTGTTTGTCCATTATAGAGAGCAGGACGTTCGTCGCAAAATATTTTGTAAACAAAACTGTTTTCTCCGATGTTAGATTTTTATTTATTATTGACCAATAATGACTTCGAGTTTCTTTTATTTGTACAAATTGTTTTAACGTTATTTCTCGATAATCTGTTACAAATTTTGCTACTCAAATTCGGAACATAATTAATTGGGAAGTTTTAAATTATGTGCCGCACTTGAGTAGCAAAATTTGTAACAGACTATCGAAGAATAACGTTAGAACAATTTGTACAAATAAAAGAAACTTGAGGTCATTCTCGGTCAATAATAAATAAAAATCTAACATCGGAGGAGAGCGCCTTGACCTTCTTGAAATTCTCGAAATAAATTCCGCCCATATAGTAAATCACCCCTTGTAAACGAACAAATTGATTTTCAGGTGTCACCTTTGCTTTTATCTGTTTTATAAAATAAGATGTAATACTCTCCTGTAGTCAGTCTTGATAATGAGTTCATAACTCGAAACATGTCGACTATTCGTTACTGCTAAATACAGTATCTAAATATTTTTATATAGTGAAACATAAGCCAAGTGTGTTTTATTTTAAAGTTTAAACTTTATTCTTTATGATGTTTCACCAAGTGATGTGCGAGAATTCAATCTCAGTTATTAAAATTTATAACAAATTACCTCACAGTGTCAGGTTATTATCTTTTAGGTGCTTTAAGAATAAGTGTGAGGATATTCTGTGTAAACATGCCTTTCATAATGTGGAACAGTACCTGAACTATACCTTCCAACCACTTTTAATTCATATTTTGATGCTATCTTGTTTTTGTGTTCTTACTTCTATGTTTTTATTTTAGTGTAAGGTGTTCTGTATTATAGAATTAATCTTAATAGTGTTGTTGTATGTGCTCTGTAATACAAAATGTGACTTGTGTATATACAATTGTATGTTATCACCAATAAATTTTCAATTTTGAATCTCTTCAGTGCATTTTATTTGACACATTTCTAATTGTTTCCCAATATAAATCGTGACCGAGTTACTATCTGGATAACAATCCAGAGCACCCTCTATCAAAGATATTGGACACCAAGAATTCACTTCTTAGATCGAAAATGTAGAATTCCGTCGCGAGAATACGTACTGCAGTCAGACAATATATAATATTCAATTGAATGAAAATTGACGTCTCAACCATTTGGCGTTTTTGAAAATTTGTGCAACCCCATAGCTTCTGCAGAATGAGTTAGAGGGTTGAAATTTGTTAATTAAATCAGATGGTAGATTTTATATCTGAAAATCTGCGGTCAATGTATTGAATACGAGATTTCTGTGAAACTTTTTCAGTTTCTAATGGTGGAAATTATTTGTTCAGCTTCAGATAGCTTCAGGAGCTTTCTTTCAAGCGTTAATCATAGAAAATTGGAGTTTTTTTGAGAGTCACTCGAAATTGCGAATTATTATATTTGATAGCCGTAATTGTAATAATAATAAACACAAATGATGTTTTCCATGAAAATAAAATTTACATAGGTTCATTTAAAAATTTCTTGTCAAAGTCAATTACATGCTTCTCCGATCAGGAAATCTTTCAACGGCATTCTTCCAACATAGGTTTATTGGGAGAAAAAGGGTCTGGAAAATTTCTTCCTTATTCAAATTTGTATTTTTCCACCTCTCGAGAGTGAAGAAGATTAAATATAAACAAGTAGCAGTCGAATGGGAAAATGGAAAAATACAGTGTTGACATTTTTTCGTTAGTTTGCACCAGTGGTTCAAGGCTTGCGCAGTGTAAAATTAAACTCAAATTACTGTTTGAGATTGAAAATTGGATCATTCATTTTGTTTATTGACAACCAATTTCACCAACTTTTTGATTTATGTATTCCTGAATATCCAGAGGTTTTTAGGTTTACTCAACCCCAAGAATTTCATAAAAATAGTGGAACACTGCAATATGCCCAAAAAATGCATTTATTATCTTATCGTTCTTTGAAAATAACTAAGTATATGTCACGAATCCCCCATTTCAAGTTGACTTCCTCAACAGATTTGACAGAATCTTAGGGTTAAGTTAAAATAAATAGCTCCAAGATAACATCTTTCATTTAAAGAATTCTTACGAATTTTGAGGTTTTGATACTAAGTATGACATTTATGTGACAGTTAGATAAATTTGGACACGGTTGGAACGTCGAAGAAATATTTTATCTTATAAATCGTTACTCGTACTTTCAAGAATTCAACTTTTTTCTCAACCGTTTATATGAAGAGATGCTTCTTTTTTTTGAGGTTTTGTACTCCTCCATTGCTCTTTCAGCTGAGTTAGAGGGTAAATAAATTATTAAGAGAGATTATGACTGTTATGCTCGTACGTAATTTTAAAGAATACTCACTTTGAAATTTCCGTGTTAAATCGCCCTGGACCTAGATTATAAAAACTTACCTTATGAATAAACTAGTGGTCAGTATTTTAAAATGCCTCATTCCCCAAAACATTTGGTCATCAAGCCAAATAAATACTTTACAAAAAAAATCATTAATAGACTACCCAATTAATAAACTTCTGTAAAATTCGATTATTTCAATTCTAAGCTGAGACTTTAGGCATGCGAGTTCATAACATGCCAAATTCGGTATCGTACAATATCCAAGAGCTTCTTCGTACACATCCCTGGGAGGAGCTTCTTCAATTCCGAAAATAAATTGAGGTAATCTGGATCAGTGGCTTAAAAATCTGTTGGTGAAATTGAATAAATACGGCGTCTGGCACTTCAACCTCGAAATGTCATGTTTGATAGAATTAGGAAGCGCTGGGAGCACAATTAACTAGTAATGCAATCTAGGTGATTCGCCTCTGGCAACTCGTTTTAGCTTGATTCAGTTCACTGGCTGTTTTCTTAAATATACCACATAGAAACACACAACATATATGCAGTGATTATTTTCTTGAAGCACTAATTATAGTTATTTGGTCTTAGATTACCACTATAAATTATTGAATTGAGTTGGCATGTACTCGGTGAAAGTTCATATTCATAATTTTATAAAAAAATGAAAAACTAAATTTTCACAGGTTTAAATAAAAATCTATTGAGTAAACTAAATTATGGTATTACAAAACAATCTATTTATACGAACAATTGAACATAACAGAGGGGTTCCTAGAGAAACTAAATAACAATAAGCAATTCATTCAGAGTTATTGGTAGGTACAGATTGAGGAGAGGAGAAGGGTTTACTTCAATCTGGTCGTTAACTAGGTTTCCGGAATTTTTATATTTATTGATGTACAGGAATTCACAGCAGTTAGTTTTGTGGAGACTATTTTTCCTCACTGTAATATCTTATAATTGTGATTAAAGGTATGGTTTTCTTAAATACGATGGCACGCATAATTAGAGTCAGTTTTCTGCTTAATATAGATACATTGGTGTTCGTGTATTCGAGTTTTGAAATTTTACAATTTCAAATAAAGATCCTACAACAATTATTTTCGAAAGTAATCAAAATTGCTATCAATATAGCAAAGTCAATAATTTCTGATGGTGATATAAGAAAGTTAGTCATAACCAGGCGCGGATCCAGAGGGGAGGAACTGGGGGAACGCCCCACCCCCCTCTAATGACCTGGACCCAACCTAATTGTTTTGATTGGGAGCTACTCGATTTACCATTGCCTAAAATACCAGTACCTTTTGGCTTTTGAATATATAAAAGTTCCCCCCCCCAAAAGTCGGGCATGGATCTGCGCCTGGTCATAACTAATCCACAAGCACCACAGTTATATTCTTTAATTAAGTTACACAAAAATGTATCAATGAATTCCTTTCTATTCACGCCAAGCTTTCGGAAATGATTATTTCCTTCTTCAGGAGCTTATATCATAGATCGCCCCCTCACACAAAAAAAAAGAATTTCATATTATTTTTCTTCCGAAAAGTGTTAACATTAAATTTTCCTCCTAGAACGCGAAAAACATGGTCTAAGGATATGAGCAAATCTAGGTTAAACGCGTGACATGACGTATGACATCCCCCTAACTTTGACTTATGTTAATCTATGATTATCATCTTCACAATTTTTTATTGATAAAATAACAGCAATGTTTGAGAGTAAATACATGAATAAGAGAGGTTATCAGTATTACAACTTGTCTGGGTGTTACACACTAGTAAGCGTAGCTTTAATTCGTCAAGTATTCGAATTTTAACACGGTATAAAAAAATTCGTTCCAATATTTCTCGTTACTCCATCCATTTCTTTCTCCAGATTTATTTATAGAATTTATTTTTAGACCGAGTGAAGTGCCGAGACCTGCTCCAGACTCATATCTCCAGATTTATTCGCATTCTCCATAAAGACCATGAGGCTCATGAATCTCCGACTGGAACCCCAGCTAGTAGGAAGGGTGGAAATCCTCAAGGGCAAGCGGAGACAGAGTGAAGCGCTCATATTTATCTGGCAATAATTCACTTCTCTGCGAAACGTCTGACTAGTGACACTGGCAAAACCGACAGACGATCGAGCTGAAGCTGTCAGTCAGTGTATAGAGTTGCAATACATAACTTCCTTCTTATTACCTCGTTCAAGGGCTCCTGCGATCCATCCACCCTCATATATCAATCTTTCGTGAAGCGTGCTGCGTTTGTCAGTTTATCGATTCGGAACGGTAATTTCGCTATTTCGTACGTTGGCTGGATATAAGATAATCGATTTTCATAAATTTCTTCAGAGAAGGAGTGTAAAGGACTGAGATGATTAAGGGTGAAAAGGCGATGTCATATAATCATTCACGTCAACGTGCCAAATCTGTTTGTACCTGTTTAAATGACAGAATATGAAACAAGGTTGCCAGGAAGTTATAGCTTTCTCCAACGAATTTAATAGTGTAGTATATTCAGTACGCGAAATACCAATTCTGATGTTGACAATTTTATAAATATATGCTGAAGATTATTATGGAGTATTGAAATTATATATATATATATATATATATATATATATATATATATATATATATATATATATATATATATATATATATATATATATATATTTATATATATATATATATATATATATAAATATATATACATTGTATAATAATGTTATAGCCAAGGTCCGTTTGGTTATAGCCTTCTCGAACGAATTTGATAGAAAACATGCTGAAGATTTTTATGGAGTATTAAAAATTATAATATATATATATATATATATATATATATATATATATATATATATATATATATATATGTATATATATATATATATACATATATATATATATAATATATATATATATATATATATATATATATATATATATATATATATATATATATATATATATATATATATATATACTTATATATATAAATATATATATATATATATATATATATATATATATATATATATATATATATATGGAATACCATCGTCTCAAAAAGACCCAAGCTGCAGTTAACCATGCATGTATCAAACTGTATAATAAGATACCAAATATTTTGAAGATAGCTGTTCGACTTAAGTTAGCACACGATGTGAAGAAATTACTTCTAAAAAATACATACTACACCATAGAAGAGTTCCTTGCTGATACAATATAGGTCAGACTTCATGTTGTATATTTGTTATCTGTGTGTATAATCTGAGCGTATAATCTGTACTTATGTATTAACGTATCGTGTAAATATGTTACTTGTAGTAACTTGTATTTGTAATTTTTGTTATTTGTGTTTTATATTGACGAGCCATGTAAGTTTTGATGCCAATAAATGAATTATTATTATTATTTTATATATATATATATATATATATATATATATATATATATATATATATATATATATATATATATATATATATATATATATATATAATCTCTTTGATAATTATTAGCAATAACAGGCTGGTTGAATCTTAAAAAACTCGATTTAATTAAAAAGTTGACGTTTCACTACGACAAGAGATTAAAATAGATCACAGGCAACAACAATTCGAATATATATATATATATATATATATATATATATATATATATATATATATATATTCGAATATATATATATATATATATATATATATATATATATATATATATATATATTCGAATATATAAATATATATATATATATATATATATATTTATATAATTCGAATATATATATATATATATATATATATATATATATATATATATATATATATATATATATATATATATATATATTAGGTATTCTTAAATTATATACATACATTTTTAGAGACTATACTTATATTATAATGTAAAAATATTGAATTTTTTGTCAACATCTTTGGGAAGCGAAAGAACCTCTTGAAAATAGCTTCATTAGGTTGTCTTCTTTCTGGATAGCAATTGAAATATATGTCAGGTGCAATATCAAAACTGTTATTAATTTGATTAAAGTTTTCTAACATAATATATTTCTCGTTATTTCCGTACGACATCCAGACTTTTACGTTTAAATCAGTTCATTGATATTATGACAGGAAGAAATGGAGAAACTATGTCAGAAAATGCACCGCCTGCTTGAAATAAGTATAAAAAACGTATAAAGTAATGTAATAAAATATTATTTTCGCTATTAAAGACTTATATAGTTAGAAAGGGGAATAATCAATTCCAACCAAACCATAGTCAACTATGATTCTCATTCAAAACTACATCTTCAGGCCATAACTCGAAATTGCATTTTTTTTAAAATCTTCTCGACACCACTGGATTATACAAAGAAAGTGCCTTAAGAATGTGGAAGTTTTGTCGTAACTCCAAAAACAATTTGTTTTCACCACTGAATTTGTCTCGAAAAAAGAAATATAGAATGCGTCCTACATTATTTGGAATCTCCTATAGTTACCGAGATACCCCTTACAAACATCGAATTTGTCCACCCTGTACTATTAAAATGATCCGTCTGTACAATTATTCATTGTCTTCTTGAGAGCACCCTCTTCAACATAATGTTTATCAAATTGGGCCCAAACGAGAAAACCCCAAAACTGAATAATCCATCTACTGATTGATCGTACGCGAACACAATATCGATGGAGATGCTCACAAATCCTGAAACGCTGGCAGTCAGTGATAACGTTATTAATCGCTTTTGTGTGGATTCTATAATCTGTTTACGGTAGACTTACGCAAATTCGAGCGGGGTGGGGGTAATTTCTTAACCGGTAATCCAGCACCGTGAAGTTAAGCCCCGCGATCCCGGATTACAGAGGGGTTACACATACTTAATATAAATTATGGCTGGGTTGGTGTGAAACACTTCAACTCGCCTCATTAGCGACACAAAGAATTTTAAACGGAAGATTAGGAGGAGATTTAAGGGTTTTCTCCTGTCAGCCAGGAATTTCGGTTCACTGTGGTGGGGTTAATTTGGAGGAAATGAAGAGTACATGCTCTCTACCGGTGTAAAATCGTCGTTTCCAACGTTTGTTTATTTTTGTTTTTGACTCCTTACGAACGCTAGCATTTGAATTTATAGCCGTGCGTATATAACAGTAATTTTTAATCAAAGTCATATTTGAATTTTTTAGCAGGTGCAACCTGCTTATTAAAATGGGTGCGATTAGCAAAGTTGGACCTAGGACCATGATAGTTTTTCGTTTCAAGACTTTTTATGATGCTTGGTACCAAAAACTCAACTTCATATATATATATATATATATATATATATATATATATATATATATATATATATATATATACTTATATATATATATATATATATATATATATATATATATATATATATGGGTAGTTCTACAAACTAAGGAAGAATTCGAGTCTGATTTCGGTCCGACATTTTTTATACCTTCTGGTGGCGGAAGTACAGTGCCTTTTAGCTTGTTCTGAAGGGAACAGTCAAAATATTCAATATTTTTTGATTTATGGCCATTTAAAAAAATCGAGCCACAGGAAACTGAGTGTCACCAGGAAATTGAGGAAAACAACAAAAATCAATCGATAGCAATCATTTATTTCACAAATTTTTGAAATTTGCCTCTTAGCGTTAATTTGTAATATTCAAAGTATCTTTTGTAATAACAAAAAGTAGTTTTAAACTTGGTTTAGATACTAATTCTATACCTGAAACAGCCTTCAACAGAAACATTAATCATCAAATGCTTATTGAACATAAAAATAATAATTATCTCTCTTTCAATAATAAAGTATCTCTTAAAGGTAACAATATGAAGTTTTTGTAACATATTGTGACTAAACGATACTTCAATCTAGTATTTTACTTAAATCTAGTAACAAAAATAATTATTTTGACAGTCTCGTTTCAATTCTTTCAAACTATTTTTTGTAATCACAAACAGCCAGGGCATGTAAATAATGTAGATTCACCTTTAATACATCCATCATGTGCCGAATGATTACATATTAGACACTGGACCCAGTCATTTCCTGTCATATCTTCACTGTAGAGAACACCATATATAAGGCACTCGCAGTCACAAAACTCGTATTTATTTTCTTCATTTTCTTCATCGGTTGTTTGCGAATCAGGCATAGTGGCTAAAACTTCTGGATTTTCAAAATTCAAAGTAAGATCGATCATATCATCTGGCTGTTTTTTTGATTCCGTCTCACTTTCGTAGACGTCTTCAAATATTTGCCGTGATCCTGCAGAGTATTCTAGTAAACCCATCCGGTAATGTTTACACATAAAACCTTCATCACAAAAACAGCTGAGGGATTTCATTTGTAGCTTTCGTGGCATGAAAGCACTGCCCTGTACTTGATGGACTTTAAGTGTCCCCTTAAAAGGTATTAAGTTCTGTTGATCGCTAGAAATCAGTTTTCCATATCTTCAATTTCAGGAGACTTCAGATTAGACATATTATCTGATATTTGCTTTTCCAACACATCACCAAATAAAGCCTTTTTGATGACGTCTACCCGTGTCGTTGTATCTTCAGCAAGTGTGGTAATTGCGGTTTTAGGCGTAAGCTGCAGTAATTTCTTTTGTTTTTTCAATCTCTGGCATTTATTTTCATATTTGCTAAATCTTTGTATTAATTTTACTTTTGTCGCATTTTTTTGTTTTATCTCGTGGTTTCTCTTATGACGCTGCTTCTGTGACCGTTCTCGTGCTGATTTCAATCTTAGATTTGACTTTGAGTATTCCCTCCAACTTTTGCGAGCTTGCCTTTTTCACGAGCCGACATTTCAGAAACTAGTTTTTTTTGCCAAACTCTTTTTCAGCCGCTAATCTCTGAGGGTCGTTCTTAATTTTTTCATATCTAATTTTTTTCAGCTATCCTTTTCTTTTCTAATATTTCTTCTTTGGTCTGTTTCTTTCTTGGCGTCATTTTTCCTGTGTAACAAAATATAATATTCAAATATAATATTGAGATCCATTAAATGTTTGTTTATTTTATACTTTTAATCCGAAGTTTCGAAGCAATTATGAGAATATTTTTACTTAGACCACCACCAAAACTAAATAACTGTACATAAACAAATTACGAGAGTAATTTATTTATTAAATTATTTATTTGTAGTTTAATGTTTATGTTTAAAAAATATTGCCATTGCAGAGAAATAATATTTTTAATATGATCCGCTCAGGATCCTGGATGGTTCTCAGTATCCTGCGTACCAATTGGACAGGATCCTGAGGCCAGGTTCCTGATAATTTCTGTCTAAAAATGAAATAAACATACCAATTTATAACTTTCAACAAAAATTAACCTAAACTAGGCCTATGCGCTAGCATCTTACATATCAATACGCTAAAATTATTCATATTCATTATCCATTTCGTAAATAAAATTCTTACCAGGATTCTGTGAACTCCACTGATTACGACAACATTTCACTCGCCGAACGCACTGGGCTCACTAAACAACGTACTAGGTCAGAATAGATAGATGACATTCTTTTTCTCTTCTGTAGGTACTATCGACTCAGCGTAACGGTAAAGACGCACGGCAAATATATAGTGATATATTTGCTAATTCAACAGTGACCAGGATACTGATATAAAATCGTGGGGACAAAATGTAAACAAGATTTATTCGATATTTTTTAAGGAAATACTATAGTAATTGTTCTATCTAGCCAGGAAAAATAGTAAACTTAATAATTCGGGTTTCTTTTAAGACCCTAATGTTGAAGTAAATATATCACGACGCACTTTGAACTAAAAGTTGTACGAGGGACACTGCAGGATCCTGAGAATTCGGCACTTTGAACAGTAATTTTGTTCAGAAAAGAATTGTGAATCTCAATTATTTTTAGTGACCATCTAGAAACAATTGTAATCAATAGTATTCCATCCAAAAAAATTGTTATTAACAATTTTTTTATCATATTGTGGCTGAGCCGCCAAAAATTCCTTAGTTTGTAGAACTACCCATATATATATATATATATATATATATATATATATATATATATATATATATATATATATATATATATATATATATATATATATATATATATATATATATATATATATATATATAGATCTTTCTATCAAAACCGAGCCACTAGGTAAATAGTTATATACTGAGCCACCTTTAAATATTCATTAAAAAATTAGTTTAAAACCGGGAATTTCATTTTTAAGCTAAAATGTAAACGTTTTTCGAAATATACACCTGAAAGTTTCATTTTTTATGAAAAAAAATTTTTTTTATATATACCCAATTTTTTCGTACTATCCTGATCCACTAGAACCTTCTATACAAACTGATCCAAATATACAGACTTATAGATTTGAGTTAACAACCCTGAGCCATGCATTGTTGCCAAAGTGAACCTTCTTATATTATTACTATGAAGTGAGATGTGTATTTGTCTGTTCTTATTTAATCCGATAACTATTATTATGCACTTTTAGAAAATTATGGGAAAACTTCCCATAATTTTCTAGAAATCCGCTTAGCTTTTAAGTTGCACTAAAAAAACTACCCCTTTCAGTCCGTCCTGAATCTAATTCAAATAACTTATTGCCTGGAGTGTGAAATTAGTTCACATGGAGTTTTTCAAACGTTAAAATATTTTATCATTATAAGTCACTTTTCTTTACTTCATTTGTCTTTTTATATTTAAGAAAGATCTTCTTGGCTCTTTGAGACAATTTTTTTTGCACTGGGATTCGGCTTATTTTCTAAATTAAAATGAGGAAGCTAACAATAACTATAGATAAGAAACTCAACGTTGCCACATCTATCCGGCTCAGGTTGCAATGCACGAACTTACCTCTACCAATATAGTATTTGTATATTCGACTTGTTCTACAGCGCTATGGTAGACTTTAGGCGGAACTAAAATTAATATATTACATACTAACTTGAGCCACTTTCTGGAGGGAAGAATTGGCGATAGAACTGTAATGAAAGAAATCACGCGGGAGAAATTGAATTGAAAAATAGGGTTATAAAAGACCCACCTTGAAATTGATACTATTTAATAGTTTTTATGTTACATGATCCGTTCATCATGCACAAACAAACCTGAGCCACATATACGGCTCAGCTTTGTTTAACTGGCTCAACATTGCACGTACACTTTGCTATCGTTGGCTCAGCTTCGTCTCTCTCTATATATATATATATATATATATATATATATATATATATATATATATATATATATATTTATATATTATATAATATATCTACTTATATATATATATATATATATATATATATATTATATATATATGTATATATATATATATATATATATATTTATATATTTATATATCTATATATATTTATATATTTATATATATATACTTATATATATATATATATATATATATACTCATATATATATATATATATATATATAGTATATATATATATATATATATATATATATATATATATATATATAAAGAAAAAGCAGATAAATCTTGAGGATGCAGTCAAAGTACTGGGCTGTTCTAAAGAAGGCTCTGTGTTATTATGTCAAAGTTTCGAAAATCCTTTATTTTCTTTATCAAGACATCTACAAAGAAGGTTTACAATGCACAATTTTTTAAAAAACAATTAGGTTAAAAACATTACTTACTTAACTTGAGGTTAGTAGTGAAGAGTCAACATCAACAACACACATAAAAGTCATCCCCACTGAAGTGGATAACATCCATCAGTAGTTTTAATCACTTATAAAAACAATTGACTGTAAAATTTCAAAATTGTTATCATATTTTCTTTCGGCAGAGAAATTGCGGAAGGCATGCTTGTCTGTGAGAAGATTCAACCACAGAGTGAGAGGAAGCAATTGAAAAATGAAAATTGACATCTCAAAGAAACAGGGTTACCAAGGGCCACACCAAAAACATGACCAACATAGCTTGTTTGAAAGAATCTGACATCTGGTGCAGCGCTACTAACTCAAAACTTACTGTAGTACTACTGAGGTGATGCCCCCAACCTAGATTCAAAATTAACTGTTATTTAGGGAAACTGGAGGGTTAAGTTCCAATTTCAAAATGTAATTATAAATATTACTCAGGTTGTTTAAATCAGTTTTTTTGTTCATACTGTTAGCGTCCCTCCCGATGAAAAACATTTCCTTGAAAAGTCTTTTTTGTAAATTATTCTCAGTACATAGTACTTCTACTTGATTATAGTCCATTAAATGTTTATTTTTGATTACATGTTCCGCAAGTGCACAGGTTGCCTTCTTGGTATTGCAATCACTTTTATGCGACGTTAAGCGTCCGGATAAAATTCTTGAAGTTTGTCCAACAAGTATGTCATGTCACATGTCTGACAAGGAATCCTATATACAACGTTGGATCTTTCTAATGTTTTTAATGGTGTTTTAGTTCAGTATGACACTGACAATGAGTTTTATGTAAAAGACTCCTTATCGTTTAGCAAATTCATAAATGATTACAAACTCCCAGAAGACTATGTACTGGTGAGTTTCGATGTCGTTTCTCTGTTTACCAATCTACCTCTAACTGTTATAATCACGAGCTTAAGAAATCATTGGGAAGTTATTTCCCAACATTGTCTTCTTGATTTTGATAATTTCAAATTCATTTTAGAATATATCTTTGATTCCAATATTTTAGTCTTTAATGAAACTTTCTATAAACTAATTTTTGGTACTCCAATGGGGTCGACTATTTCTCCTATTCTAGTGAATTTGTTCCTAGATGACCTTATCATGAATGTTAAAACTAGAATGCCTTTTAACATATCTTTCATAAAACGATACGCAGATGACTTGATTTTGTCTTTTCCGCGTGGTAGAACCGAGGAAGCTCTAGCGCTTTTCAACAGTTACAATGAACATCTACAGTTCACAGCAGAGGAAGAAGGTAATAGTAGTATACCGTTTCTTGATATGAGAGTTATTAGAAACGCAGACAACACCCTTCGTACAAAATGGTACAGAAAACCTTGTGCCAGCAATAGATTACTAAATTACCATTCTTACCATCCATCGAAAATGAAAATAAACCTAGTTCTAACCATGAAGAACAGAGTAATAAATTTGACACACCCCTTGTTTAAAAATGAATGTTTAAAGGAGTTAAAAGATATTCTTCTTGAAAACTCTTATCCTTGTAAACTCTTGAATAAATTATTGTACAGTTCTCCTTCCATAGGTGGAAATAATATAGATAATAACTCTCTAATCAACATCAGTGTTTCTTCAAACAACAATTTCAATTTTAATAACTTAAATAATGATAATATAAATGGTTCACAAGGTGGGGAGGTAGCACCCAATGTGATTTCTTTTTTCAGCTCTTTACCATATTTTCAGTCGTTGACACCCAAACTTCTAAGTGTGTTTAAGAATGAAAATGTTAAATTCGCTCAACGAATCGTCACCACTACTGGTAGTCTGTTTTTCAAAACTAAAACACCATTAAAAAACATTAGAAAGATCCAACGTTGTATATAGGATTCCTTGTCAGACATGTGACATGACATACATTGGACAAACTTCAAGAATTTTATCCGGACGCTTAACGTCGCATAAAAGTGATTGCAATACCAAGAAGGCAACCTGTGCACTTGCGGAACATGTAATCAAAAATAAACATTTAATGGACTATAATCAAGTAGAAGTACTATGTACTGAGAATAATTTACAAAAAAGACTTTTCAAGGAAATGTTTTTCATCGGGAGGGACGCCAACAGTATGAACAAAAAAACTGATTTAAACAACCTGAGTAATATTTATAATTACATTTTGAAATTGGAACTTAACCCTCCAGTTTCCCTAAATAACAGTTAATTTTGAATCTAGGTTGGGGGCATCACCTCAGTAGTACTACAGTAAGTTTTGAGTTAGTAGCGCTGCACCAGATGTCAGATTCTTTCAAACAAGTTGTGTTGGTCATGTTTTTGGTGTGGCCCTTGGTAACCCTGTTTCTTTGAGATGTCAATTTTCATTTTTCAATTGTTTCCTCTCACTCTGTGGTTGAATCTTCTCACAGACAAGCATGCCTTCCGCAATTTGTCTGCCGAAAGAAAATATTATAACAATTTTGAAATTTTACAGTCAATTGTTTTTATAAGTGATTAAAACTACTGATGGATGTTATCCACTTCAGTGGGGATGACTTTTATGTGTGTTGTTGATGTTGACTCTTCACTACTAACCTCAAGTTAAGTAAGTAATGTTTTTAACCTAATTGTTTTTTAAAAAATTGTGCATTGTAAACCTTCTTTGTAGATGTCTTGATAAAGAAAATAAAGGATTTTCGAAACGTTGACATAATAACACAGAGCCTTCTTTAGAACAGCCCAGTACTTTGACTGCATCCTCAAGATTTATCTGCTTTTTCTTTAACTAGTCAGTCAAGACTACCCTTCGCCTTAAATATATATAAGTATATATATATATATATATATATATATATATATATATATATATATATATATATATATATATATATATATATATATGTTCATATGTATGTATGTATAAGCTTATGTATTTCAGCGTTTTTTACACGATAAAGGGCTCAATTTTGTAGCAATAGGGTTGAGAGTTTGTAAATAGGTAGTCTTGTATAATATCTTGGACGGGATTGTTTTTGGTTCGAATTGGTTAGGGGGTTGTTGAGCCCCTGGGGAAAGAAATAAATCTTGTTTACACGATAAAGGGCGCAATTTTGAAGCAATAGGGTTGAAAGTTAGTAAATAGGTAGTTTCGTATGATTTCTTAGATGCAGTTGGTTTTGGTTTGAATTGAATGGGGGGTCGACCCCCTGCGAGAAGAAATAAATCTTGTTTGCACGATAAAGCTCGCAATTAATATAGTAATAGGGTTGAGAGTTTGTAAGAAGGTACTTTCGAAAGATATCTTGGATGAGATTGGTTTTGGTTCAAATTGGTTGGGGGGTTGACCCCCTGGGGAAAGAAATAAATAATGTTTACATCTTAAAGGGCGTAATTTTGGGGTAATGGGATTGAAAGTTTGTGAGTAGGTAGTTTCGTATGATATATTGGATGGGATTGGTTTTGGTAGGAATTTCTTGGAGGGTTGATCCCCCAGGAGAAGGAATAAATCTTGTTCATACGATAGAAGATGCAATTTTGGGACCATAGGGTTGAAACTTCGTATGTAGGTAGTTTCGTATGATATCTTGGATGGTATTTCTTTCGATATAAATTGGTTGAGAACACGATAGAGGGCGTAATTTTTGAATCAATCATAATTGAATGAATAGTTTTTTATACTGGATTCATTTTGGAAACCTGCTTTTCTAATGCAGCTCGCTGCGATAGAGTTTTTTTTAAATTGATGTAACCTTCACTTGATGGAAATTCATATTAAGAAATAAGAAATAGTTTATTCAAACAAAATTTCCACAAACTAAATTTTGTAATTGAATCTGATGAAGACACTGTTGTCAAAACAATTGTCATTTAACAAACTACAAAAATACAAAATCTTTATTAACGCATATAGCAGTTACAGATAAAACATTCAAATGTAAAAATTTTATCAATATTACAGACATATTATCTAAATAAAATTGTTAGGAAGAAAACAGAAGATTTTCATCTTACATCTACAATTTTCAGATCACGATATGTCCAGATGGCGGTCTGTCATATTATTCTTAAACATCTTAAGTATTAAAATATAAACTAGGATTAAAACAACAATACTAATCAAATCAATAAGTTAGCCAAATAAAACTTTTTTAACTTGCCTACAGAAAACATTGTATTGACAATTAAAAATATCAACATTCTTATTTTCGTGCATCACAAAGTTAGCAATTTTACACATTCGATCTATAGGCATATTAGTGCCATAATTAGTTCTGTGAAATGATAGGCTAAATAGTTCCCTACTTCGTGAATCCCTAGATGGAATATGAAAGCCAATCTCTGCAAGAAGGTCTGGAGCATCAATTACATTATTAAGAATCTTAAAGAGTGTACAAACATCGAAGAATTTTCTTCTATTTTCAAGGGTAGTGAGTTTTAGTAATTTCATTAGATCACAGCAATCAATTTCCTCATAGGGGATACCCATCTTAAGTCCAACCCTTCTTAAAAAAATTTTCTGTACTCTCTCTAAACTATCTTTGTGAATAGCATAGTAAGGTTGCCAAACTGAACTGGCATACTCAAGCACTGAACGCACAATAAACATCCCTCAAAACAAACACATTATCAATCTCACTAAGAGTTCTGAATACAAACCCCAGCAGTCTCATTGCTTTATTAGTAATTTTTTCAATATGCGTGGAGAATGATATATCACTCTCCAACCAGACTCCAAGATCTTTTACTAAGGTTTTTCTCTCCAACTCCACAGAATAGCCAAAAAGAATTGGTTGTTTTATTCTGGAAAATGTGATGACATTACACTTATTTATATTTAATGCTAAGCCATTCTCGGCACACCAAGCAGAGAACAAATTTAGCCCATCTTGCAGAGACTGACAGTCACCATGGTTAGCTATGATCTTGTAAATCTTGAAGTCATCAGCAAAAGCCATAAACTGGCAGTCACTAAAGATATTGACTATGTCATTTACAAAGACATTGAAGAGTAAAGTCGACAGATGTCCCCCTTGAGGTACTCCTGATGTTACGTCAAATTCTGATGATATGAAATTTTTTATTTCAACAGCTTGTTTGCGGTTAGTTAGATTGCTAGCAAACCAATTAAGAAGAGATCCATGTAATTCCGCGGCCTTAATTGTAAATATAGTGTAATTTATGTTTAAATAAACTTGTTCTTATTCCTTCATATTGAAATTGAAAGATATTTGATGTACGAAATAAATTTTTCTCGGTTGAATTTATTTTCTCTTTTCAGCTGTATTGGTTTTGTAGAACTTAAAGTGCATCCCTTGATCTCCCTTCTTGTGGATGTGCACGCTTCCTGACATTCCTGAATAAGTGACCCACCCACGTACCATAATCTCACCCACACTCTTATATTTCGAAAATCGTTTTTCATAAGGGAAAAAATCAATGCAAATTATCAATTTATAATGATTTCAATGACAAAAATGGAAAAACTTTGGGGGGGCATAACGCTAGAGTTAGAATAATTATTACTGCATATATTTATATAATTTGTTTTGTGTGTGTATTGGTAATTCTTCTCTTCTCAATCAGCTTGATCAAGATCCATGATATTTTTCTTATACTTATAGTCACCTAGATATTTCTCAGTTGGACTCCTTTTGTGGCGCAGATGTCGACGATGTTCTGATCAAATTTTGAAAATAAAATAGTTTTTTTTGTATTAAGTGCTTAAAATGAGTGTTTTTTTTTAATGACATATGAGAGTGGTCAAGGCCAAAAATTGCCTCGAATGTACCATGAAACACGAATTTTATACACGAAATATAAACAACATTTTTTGTACAACTGTGAATGTGAATTTGCATCGTCTGAAATATATTAAAGATAAAAACTTTCAATATATCTTGACATGGTTTATTTATTCCGATAGGTTATCCCTTTCAAATGACTGTTGTTGCAATATTATATTATGCAATATCCAAAATAACTAAATAATACTTCTCTTTTCCATACATGTTATCCTTAATGTTATCAATACTTCCAATACAACAAATATGGAGACTTCTAACAAAATATTGAAATGATCATCTTCTTCCAAACAAATTAAAACATCTGATCAAATGGCGGAATCAACTCTTTAAGAAATATCTAACGTTTCTGATCAGCAGCAACATGAAACATCTTCGGGAATTTATATTGGAAGTAATTGTTCAAACTTCACTATCAATTGAATCGGTGATTGTTGAAAGGGTACTAAGTCCAAAAATGAAAGTTTTGAGTAAATTGAAAAAATATGTTTAAAAGTTATTTATTTCATTTCATTGATACATGCAGTCAGCGTAATAAAAGTAAATGGGTGAGGAATCATTTATCTACAGAGAAATTACTATTATTTCCAATTTTTGTATTTTTTTTATTTTTTTAAAGCAAGGACTTAGTTCCAGTCAACAATCAGTAAAACAAAATTAAGTTGTTATGATTAAACTAATATACTTTATTGGAGAAATAACACATAGAAATGAACAATAATTCTCACAAACATACCAAATGATAAACAAGTACCTACTTATGAAGCAAAAACACGACAAATTATTCATCTTCAACCTCCTATTTAGAGTTGAATGGAACTAAGTCCGCGACTTAGTACCTTTCAACTCGTATTATTAGTGCTCCCTAGAATGGGACTTGATTCCTCTCAACACCAAACGGTCGGGGATATAATTTGCTATAGAAACCCATATCAAATACAATTCCAATGAAAAATGGAATCAGTACCCTTTCAACAATAATCGATTCAATTATTATTCCGATAAATGAAATTGTTTTATGTTAAGTAATTAACTCTGTTAAAATTAATACTTCAAAAAGTAATATTTCATGTTATTTTGTGAATTATTTTGGCAGTAAAAAAAGTCTTTCTTTCACGGTGAACAAAAGTAAACATTTACGCATCAATAGAGATGCGGAAATGTCAAGTTTTTTTACAGTTGTACAAAAGAAACATTTAATCACAAGGTTCCCTGCCCTTCTCTATATTTTTTAATTAAATTTATCTTATATTCTTGACTCATTCAACAATGAGCATTTCATAACTGACATTTTAAATAAATTTAACAAGTCCGCTACTAATAATATTTAAATGAAGGGAATTCTGAAAATATGAAAAATTTCCATGAAAAAAATATTAATTTTTATTATAGGTCACTATAACACATACGACAAAAAAGAATTTATTTAATACCTATGTCAAAGGCCGGTGCAATTTTCCCGCAACTGGGATCGCAAGGTTTATTTTTCACGAGTCTGTTTTAATTTTATGATTTCGCTCTGTGTTTCGACATATGCTGTACAAAATATAATTGAATTAGTATTGTCATGAACACGGATGAATTTAGCCGCAGCGCCAGTGTTACATCTATTATAAGGGAATGGGTTACGCTCGTGAAAACTAACAAATGCTTTTATTTCCTCTCTGTTATTTTTCTTCCGGCTAGCGACGTTATCGCAGAATGGCAGTGACGTAAATGAAGTTGTGTGATAATGAGTAATACAGATTCCTGTTTTGTATCTATCATTTGTGGATTTTACATTCAAATTAGGTGAACCTTTTAAATGTGAAGGTTTTTACTGCATACTATTCTCATTCGTATTTTCCTCAAAAACACGACTATTGCGTTGTAATGAAGGTTAGAAGTGAGGAGCGGGTTGGTTATCATTCTGTTTTATACCTTATCGATTTTTGGAACGAAGTTCCTTACGGCAGGCTTGGAGGAGATAGGGATTTCTCTGTGGGATCAAACTGAAAAATATGCGAGACTAAAAGTGTGACGGAAGTAGACTGACGAGAGTCACGCTTTTAGTTAACACAAGCGAATATTTTATACCTTTCTCTTTCTTTCCGTTTTCTCATCCCTTCTCTTTCTGATCCCACTCCGTCAATCGCCAAATGCATTATATGTACTCATTAATTCATGTACAAGCAACTCGAAAATGTCAGATGTGAAACATCGAAATTATTTTGTATAAGTTTTTTTTTTTTTTTTAAAGAGGCGGGACGTGTGCCCTCTCACACCGCCCGACCCCCGTACAATTTGGCTTCGTCATCTATGGACATTAGCCATCAAATTACTAAATGAGGGGAACCACTGAAAACTCAGAACGCATACAAACACCCAGGAATACGGTGGGAATCGAACCCACCAACTCCGTCAACGAAGACGGCATAGCGCTACCTATAACCCGTCCGCCACGGAGCCTCCTTGTATAAGTTATATGCATAAAAGAACAGATTACGATAGATATCAGATATGGCATAATGAAAAGATAAAGCTTTACAAATTTGTTCCATAAAATGATGACTACGTATTGTAGGTTTATATTCAATTATATAACGTGGCGATACGTTATCCTCTCGTTATATACACTCTTGTGTGTATTCTTTACATTGCGTTGACGACCGAGTGGTCTGAGTACTGAACCCTAGTGTGCCGTATTTCTGGGTTCGAATCCCAGAGGTTACTCCTGGCTTTTTTAATTTTTTTATTTACAATCTCGTAGGAGCTCTTAGCCCCACATTTTAATATTAATTATTTCAACTCGGATTAGTATAAGTCATCACTTCTGTTGTGCGCCCCGACACGCACATGTTTCGTTTTCGCAAATTGTGGTCCTTCTATATTATCCGAAGAAACTTCGTTCCTACCTGGTGTCCCATAACACCGTTTCTTTTTTTAGTTTATTTTGATATTTGAAATATAAATATGTATATACAGAGTGTATCTACCTTTTAACGGGAACACATTTTCACAGATCCCCGAAAATTCACCCCTGTGGAAGTGGTAACAACCCTTCATATTTTTTGAAAGGGATAGCATCAAATAGTATATTATGGGAAAGGTAATTTTATTGTCTACATAATTTTGCTGAAATTGCTACGGCGATATTTTCCATTTAATAAGTGAAAGTAACGTTTTTACACATTTTTCGACAAATGCGTGATAAGAAGAAAATTGCGTTGTTGATACAGAAATCTCGTTTAATTGGCGTGAAATTGCTGTTTGTGTATATATATATATATATATATATATATACATATACATATACATATATATATATATATATACACATATATATATATATATATATATATATATATATATATAGTTATATGAGAGACAGCCTGTATCTCCCTTTTAAAATGCTGAATTGTAGTTGTAGACGCTGCGCATAATATATATGAAATGCTTATTCATCCTTTTTAGCTAGAGAGCACAATTAGAATAATAGAACTGTAAGTTTGATTTGAACTCTCAACCTGTAAACATCGTTCTGAATAAAATCGTTATTTTTAAAAATAGTTTCTTCGTGTTGAAAAATATAATTGGCGACGAGGATGGGATTGCTTCATTAATCCTTCGTGAAAAGAAGTGCATTAAGTGAATATTAATTCTTAAGAGCAATCCGAACTTTAAAACACATAAGCTCAGTTGTTATCTCACAGTGACGGCGAAATTAGGCAGTACCGGTCCTGAGTTCAACTGACCATTGAAGAAATCAACAGAGTGCATAGTTAAGGGTAGCGCCGAGGACTCCACTTTGGAATAACGATCAGAACGTAAGTTGCAGTAGTTAATCAACTTCCTGTTTTTCCCATGGTTTTCAGCCCAAAACCTACAGACTCCCTATAACACATAGTTGTAGCAGGTCATTAGTAAATTAAGAATTTGTTTTAAATTTTAATTATTTTAAATTGACTTTCATCATTGATTCTTTGGCAGACTCGTTGAATAGATTGAATTTAGATTCAAGAAAGAAAAAAACTAAATTGTCCAAAGTTAAAATGGCTGAAGGTAACGGCTTAATGATAGCTCGTGAGTTTGGATCTCTATTGCCAAAATTCTCAGGAACACAAGCCGAGTTGAATTCATTCTTGAATTCGTGCGAAGAATATCTTACGCAATTTTCTAACGAAGAACAGATAGTGAAAACATATTGTTTGGCTGTCATTAAAAGCAAATTAATCGAAAAAGCAAATGCCGAATTTCGATCATCTAATGTACCAAATACTTGGATCGGTATAAAAACATTTTTATTGAATAAATTTGGTGATCATGTCAATCTCGATGTACTTAAAAATCAGCTTCAATTTCTGCGCAAGAAACCCAATGAAGACGTTCTAGATTTCATTGAGTTAGTTAAAAATTATAAAATCCGAATTAATTATCGAATTGACGCAGAACCTACTTTAGACCAAGCTCTGAAATTATTACATAAACAACTAGTTTCAGACTTAGCAAAAAATGTTCTTATAAGTAATGTCTCAATAGATCTACAAACTGCTCTATTGACTACACCGCATATTACATTTGACTTAACAGTACAGACTATAGAGAATTATATGTCTCAAAAATCACAACTAGATTTGATGAGAACATGGAAACAACCAGTGATTGCACCTACGAAAACGTTTCCTTCTCAAACCTATTCATTTACAACAAAGAACAGTACTACCGCAAAGACAATATCCGACGAATAGTCAGGTTTTCGGAAGAAATAACAAGGAAATACCTAAAACAAACGTGTTTCGACCAAATAATAATTATGTGGCGTATAATAGACCGACTCCTATGTCGACTGTTTCTGTAAACCCAACAGCGCAAAAACGTCAAATGACAGTTAGTTCGCAAATACCGCGTAATCAATATCAAAATCAACGCTATAATAATTTCCAAAATATCAGACAAACACCGAATAATTTTATATCCGAAGAACTTACAAATCTCGACGCGGAAAATAGCGAAGAAAATGTAGATGAAAATTACGAACTTGACAACCATCCTTTGGACGAAAATTCTGAAGCCTATGAAGAAGATTGTGAAAATTTTCAGATAACGGCCTCGGATACTCAATTGACATAAATTCGATAAATGACAAAATCAAAAAGAATTGCTTGCCTTACATCGAAATTGAATATCCACAATGTAAATTACTCTTAGATAGCGGATGCACTGTCTGCTTGATAGATCCTAAGGTTGCATATAACAGCATACCGCATCTAATTTATCCAGAAGACACAGATTTAATAACCCCTCATGGACACGATAAGAGTCATGAAAAAGTTTTATTCCCCTTGGATTCCTTTGGTTTGAAAAAAGAATTTCCTTTCGTAATTTACAAATTCCATACTCAGTATGATGGTATTGTAGGCTTTGAATTTTTAAGAAAAAATAATTTTACTATTGACTTACAGAATAATTTATTAATAGGTGAAAATTGTAGAATACCCATATATTTTCAAAAAGTGATTCCTAGAAAATTATCTTACCCGATAGATTTATCACATTTACCTATGAAAATTCAGAATCAATTAATTAAAATTTTCAATAATACTGAAAACGCCCTGCAATTACCGGGACAATCCTTAAATTTCACTTCAAAAATCAAGCATCATATCAGAACTAAAGATGAAATTCCTGTTCATGCAAAAATATATAGATACCCCGAAAAACACCGTGCGGAAATTCAGAAACAAATTGCGGAATTATTAGAAAAAGGCATTATTAGACCCAGCATATCTCCCTGGTCCTGTGCTGTAGTTATGGTGAAGAAAAAATTAGACCAGTCTAATATAGAAAAATGGCGCATGGCAATTGATTATCGACAATTGAATGTAAAAAAACAATAGACGACAAATATCCTTTACCTCAAATAGACTCTATACTAGATAAACTGAAAGATGCACAATACTTTACAACTCTGGACTTAGCCTCAGGTTTTCACCAGATACAATTAGATGAGCAGAGTATAGAGAAGACAGCTTTCACTGTAGATAATGGGCATTATGAGTTCCTCAGGATGCCATTCGGTCTAAAGAACGCCCCGAGTACTTTTCAACGTCTAATGAATAATATTTTACAAAATTTTATCGGAAAAAATTGTTATGTTTACATGGACGATATCATTATTTTTTCAAAGTCCATAGAATCACATCTGGCCGACATTCATAATATTTTAGAAAGCTTGCAGAACGAAAATCTCAAAATTCAATTAGACAAATCGCAATTTTTTAAAACCGAAATTGAATTTTTAGGTCACATTATCTCAGATAAAGGTATCAGACCCAATCCCAAGAAAATAGAAGCCATTGAAAGATTTCCCTTACCTAGATCATTTAAAGAAATTAAATCTTATTTAGGTATGCTAAGCTACTATCGTAAATTTATCCCGAACTTTGCTAAAGTCACTAAACCAATGACTAAGTACTTGAAGAAAGACTCGAAAATCGACCTAACAGACTTAGAATACAAAGAAGCATTCCTGACCTCAAAAAACCTACTAATTAATCATCCAATTCTAAACTATCCTGACTTTTCAAAAACATTCAATTTAACGACTGACGCCTCAAATTATGCTTTAGGAGCGATTTTATCGCAAGGTAATGTTCCTAATGATTTACCGATAGCATACGCCAGCAGAACGTTAACTGATCAAGAAATTAAATACTCGACGATCGAGAAAGAATTATTATCGATTGTTTGGGCTACTAAGCATTTTCGACCGTATTTGTACGGAACGAAATTTATTATTTATACAGACCATAAACCATTAATTTGGCTAAATTCATTAAAAGAGCCAAACTCGCGCCTGATGCGATGGAAATTAAAACTAGAAGAGTTCAATTATGAAATTAAATATAAAAAGGGCACCACGAATAACGCAGATGCTTTTATCGAGTATCCAATGACAAGGAGCAAAAGAAATAAACAAGTCAGAAGACGAAATTAGTTCTATGCTTCCCAACATAAATGCTGACGACTTAGGTATGAGTAACGAAGAATTAGATATTCTTCTCAAGAATTTCCAAGATAACACAGAGGAAATAACGCAACCTGAAACCGTGCATAGTAACCTTGAAAATCCTACGTTAGAGTTGCCATATACAGATCAACCTCTTAATTACTATAAAAATCAAGTCGTATTTTATTAAAACTTCTAAATCTTATTTAGTTCAACGATTAAAGCTCTTCAAAAATCGTAATCGTATGATAGTATCCGTCAGCGAGAATGACGATTTCATAAAATTCATTCGTGAAAATTTGTCGCCTGAAAAAGCGTACTGTTTGTTTTTCAAACACCAAGAAATACAAATACCTTTTATACAACTATTACAAAATAATTTCAAAGCAAAAGCATTCAAACTCAAAATCTCAAGCGTTCTTGTGGAAGACGTAGAGAAAGAACCAGATCAGCTTGAAAAAATTGAGATGTACCATATTTCCAAATCTGGGCATCGCGGCATGCAAGAAAATATTGAAGCCCTCAAACGAAAATTTTATTGGCCTAACCTAGACAAAAGTGTTCAAAAATACATAAATAATTGCGAATTTTGTCAAAAGAACAAATATGAACGTACCCCGACCAAATTAATATTCAAAAACAACGCCAATTGGCTCGAAACCATTTTCTCACCTATATGTAGACACTTACAAGGTAGACAACACTACCTGTCTAACTATAATAGATTCCTTTTCTAAATTCACACAGTGTTACCCCTTAGTTCATAAAACTGCTAATGAAATTATGGACAAATTAATTATGTTTATCAGTAATAACGGAGTTCCCGAACGAATCACTTGCGACAACGGGACAGAATTTAAAAATCAAATAATAAAAGGTTTCTGCGATACACACAAAATCTCATTGCATTATATCACTAATTTAAACCCGAATTCAAATTCTCCTATCGAGAGATTCCATTCCACACTGATAGAACAACTAAGATGTCTCTCATCAGAAAAATTACCTTTAGCAGCACGAATAAATAGAGCCATCATGACCTACAATAATTCAATACATTCAAATCTAGAATATACTCCCATGCAAATTGTAAAAGGAGACTTGAATTATTCTATGCCTATAGAGAAAACTATTAACGAAGAAATTGCGGATTACATTAAAACTTATCGCGAAAATATGGAAGAAATAAAACTAGTAGTCGATAAGGCTCAAAGTAAAAATGAAACTAACATTGATAAACTCAATCAAAATCGTCAACAAAATAAAGACCTAAATGAAGATCAAGATGCTTTCCTAAAAGTTCCTTTTCAATCTAAACTCAAAGAACCATTCAAAAAAGTTCCCATTAATATTATAAGCGACATTCAAATAAAGAATCCTCGGAATCAACACATTTATCATAAAAATAAAATTAAACAAAGAAAACACTAATTGGTTTTCTTATTTTCAGATGACCACTGTACGTATTCTCTTTCTAATAACGCTCGCCGAAATAATTTCAGATACACAGTCAAAATATGTCGACACTATCAATACTCCCAAAATGTGGCTTTGAGAATGAATTCAATAACTCCCTATTCACACGAGATATCTATTCTATTAGGTAAATTAAATAGGAAGTGCTATTCATTTATTACACGAGAATATTCTGCCGCTATCAACGTTTAACGAAGTTCTGAAAAGAGAGAAACTGCTGCCTGTTACGCATTTCAGCGATTATTATGCAGCATGCACCGTTAAAGTATTTATCAAAGATTTTAATATTCTTTTCAGTATCACTATTCCTATTTTTCAAAAATTGAATATGACCTGTACAAAATATACAACTTACCTTTCCAAAAATACCAGTGTACCCCACCTTCAATCCTATGGATTAACACTCAACAAGAAAATTATATGGAGTACCGAGGTAGTCCAACAAGTAGAAAACTTCTACATTGGAAAACAAGATTACATGACCAAACCACCAGAATGCCTTGCACATGTACTAGCTACACTTATGGATCAATGTAGCCATATACCAATCTACCCTCAAAAGGACCTATTTCAAATCGAAGATGGAAGTATCTAATGGTTTCACGTAGATATACTCCTTAGAGGTTCTTCATAAATACGCCCAAGTCGACCTCATCCCGTTGGAAACGAATTGGACTTATACTACCGACATATCAATGACTAAAGAAGAAGAAGTCCCAAAATTAGAGGACATTTACCAGTGGGCTCCACATCCCACAACTCTTAGCATAGTTACCATTTTTTGTGTTTTTATTGTCATTGTAATTGTATTTTTCTTTTTATATAAACTTTATACTAAGATTCGTCACCTCATTAAGAGGAATAACGAACTTTCTCAAAGAGGGGAAGAGTTATATGAGAGACAGCCTGTATCTCCCTTTTAAAATGCTGAATTGTAGTTGTAGACGCTGCGCATAATATATATGAAATGCTTATTCATCCTTTTTAGCTAGAGAGCACAATTAGAATAATAGAACTGTAAGTTTGATTTGAACTCTCAACCTGTAAACATCGTTCTGAATAAAATCGTTATTTTTAAAAATAGTTTCTTCGTGTTGAAAAATATAATTATATATATATATATATATATATATATATATATATATATAGAATTGATCATAGAAAAGGAAAACTTCAATGAATTTAAATAGATATTAGTAAATGATAGATGTTTATAAGATATATGTATATCTAATCAATGATAAAATTTGAACATATGTGAAAGAAGAAATATGTAAATTGTTAATTAATGTAATGATGCTACTGAAATTTCAATTAATATGAATTTAAATAAGTAAAAATGAGTTATTAAGAAGACTAATGTAAACGTTTTAGTTAGAAATGTTCAAGATTAACTTTCAAAATCAATAATATATGTGAAATACTTATAGAAGGTCAATGTCATTAATCGGTGTAAAAAGATATCAAATAATTCAATAGAAATTCATGAAATATCAAATAAATATGAGAATACAAGTATTAGAGCTTTTGAAAAGATTAATTAGAACAAATTAATTCAATATAACAGACTTAATTTATGTAGAATACATATAATTATGGAAATTCTATGTATCGTAGAATCGACTAAATTTGAATATCAGATAATAAGTTAATTTCAAGTAATTGAAGATAGTTAATCATATATAAAGGTATTAGAAGAAATTAGTTAACTGTTTTATATAGAAAATTGTTGTAGAATAATGTAATGAAGAAGAATTTCAAGTTAGAATCAAAAACTATATATATATATATAGAAATGTCAAATTTTTCAAGAATAAATAATAATTTAATTAATGGACAGAATATTGAAAATTTTAGTACAAAATGATCAGAATATTATGTAGGTGAGATTAACTAAATAATTTCAGTCCAGAAATATGTTTTTATTACAAATTTGTTAAAAAACTAATTAAATGTCATTTAATTATTCAAAATAATCAAGTTAAAGTACTGAGTTTGAAAAATTTTAAGTAATCATAAATAAGCTGTTATTATTGAAATAATCAATTTCCAAAATTATTGTATATTCAATTAAATAGAATGATATGAAAATATATACATTACCTGTTAGTATAATATTTTAAATATGAGTAAAACTTCCAAAAAGGAAATGAATACATTCTAGAATATCTATACCAGGTAATTTGATATTTAGAAATAAAAGAAGGTTATAAAAGGATATGCATAACATCCGGGAAGTTAGTTATTGATTGATCTTGAAGGGAGAACCATCGTTGCCCATATTCATATTCATTTGTTTTTGTCATCCATATTGAAAAATTGAAAGCATAAGAATAGCTGAAAGTACAAGTTTATTATAAATTAATATTAAGTGAATATAAAAATTGCTGATAGTACCTGATGGTGATGAAACTCTAAATAAGTGAAAGAATTGTGCTTATTTGTGTTGCAATCCAGTCACAACAAAACTTAAGTGAGGTTATATATGGATATCATCGAGAATTGCAGATAGTTGCAGAATAAACAGAATTGCAGAATGACAAATCCAGTTAAGTAGGAGAGAAGAAGAAGAAGGAATATTTGGACATACATTGAAAATAGAATACCCAAAAAGTGAAACATTAAATCGTGAGTTTTTTAAAACTTTTACATTGGCCAATTGACTATAAATAATATTTGCAAATATAGGTATATAATAACAGGGGGATAAATTAATATAGTTACCATAATCAGATTGTTTATGTTTGTTACATTTGAATCAAAATTGTGTATAAATAATTAGTATCAATAAATTTATATAATAAAATTTAAAATCTTTAAATTTATTGAAGTTTTATCAAATTTTCAGAAAGTAAATCTAGTAAATTTCATTAAAGAGAACCTTCCCTGAGAATCAAAGAGTTATAAAATAAAATAAACAGAGATCAATATTTAGAATTTAAAAGGCGCTCAACATAGTTTATGTATATATATATATATATATATATATATATATATATATATATATATATATATATATATATATATATATCTATATCAATAAAGTCAAATCATAATAATTATTCATCATAACGTAAAGGCAAAAGAATAGCCAAATTCATAATAATATATATATATATATATATATATAAATATATATATATATATATATATATATATATATATATATATATATATATATATATAATCAATTTTTTTTCGGTACATATTGGCATCTCCTGCACCAGAACAAGTGAACTGAAATTTGACATATGGGATTATTCTCGATGCCAAATGAAATGAAAAAAATTGAATTCAGTAAAAATATTGGAATTTGTAAACTTTGAGGAAACGGAGAGGTGCATTAGCGGATATTTTTCAAAATTCATTTAGGTGACCTCCATAGCCTATGCAGATTGAGCATTGTAATTTGGTACGTTGATTCAGTTTATGTTAGCCAATTTTTTTTCGAGGAACTGTAGCTATTCTGATGTAGAGGTTTCATATTGTCCGAGAGTTTCAAGTTTTTGCCCACCA
This sequence comes from Cynegetis impunctata, assembly GCA_030704885.1. Lineage (NCBI taxonomy): Eukaryota > Metazoa > Arthropoda > Insecta > Coleoptera > Coccinellidae > Cynegetis > Cynegetis impunctata. Next base: position 415,664 of record JARQZK010005094.1, on the reverse strand, counting down.
ACCTCCAAATTGACAGATACGGAATTTGTATGTAAAAAAAAATGAGAGGATAATACGACCTTAGTGAGGATACTGTGTTTTTGATTGCCTTTTACAACACATATTGTAACACATAGACTATCACAAACTATGTAAACTCGTAAAAGGAACGTCAACTAGGGAAGTAGAAACTATTCCACAAAAAACCTTATCTCTTTATGGAAATACTACAGAAAATACTAGAATAGTAAAAACTTAAATTCTCGAAAGTTAAGGTTTGAATTATATCAAATGAACAATGTATGCTTTTAGAATAGAATCCTATATTCATCTATAAAATGGACCACTCTTCCTCATTCGGGATCTTGAATTTTTCATCGTACAAAGGAACGGAAAAGGTCATCTTAGGGACACACAACTGCAGAAAATGACATAGCTAATTATCTCCAGACAAAAAGTTCTTTCGATGTTACGCAGCGAGTAGGGCGAAACGCCAATAGAAGCCGCACAATGACAGCAAATTGCCAGCAAGTGGACAATGTGTTCTGCGAGCTTGCGACGGATCCAGGGACCTTTTGTTCACCTCCGAACAGATTACACGGTTACATTATTCGAAATGGGGTTTTTGCTAATTGCTTTTCGAAGTACACCAGTCTGTTGGATAATCTCCACTGTCCGTATGCATTACGAATAAGTATTTCGATTCGATTTCTGAAAATATTAAACCCTCTCAGTTTTCCAGAATCGAATGATTTTCTTGACTTATATTCTACAAGAAGAGAGTTTCATAGAACTAACACAATAAACTTAGAATGAAAAACTGGTTACTGGAATTGGAATGAACAGATAATTGTATAGTTATATAGCTATATTTTGAAGAAATGAATAAAGAAATATTTATAAATATATAAATATATATATATATATATATATATATATATATATATATATATATATATATATATATATATATATATATATAAAATAGAATTCTTCGTGTTATCGAGACACGTTTGTGGCAATAAAATGAAGTAAACTAGGACATTCATTTGAAATTAATCAAACAAACCTCCTAGCGGAGCTGGATATACATATATATATATATATATATATATATATATATATATATATATATATATATATATATATATATATATATTGTGAAGTGAACCAAGGAAATATGTATAATTTATTCTAGAAAATACACGCTATCGTTTGAAGTTTAAAAAATAATCAGATGATGCGTATACATATAGCCGGTTAAATTTTGCAAACTAATGTATTTCTTGCTTAATTCACATGAATTTGCAAAATTAATAGATTTAAATCATCATAGAAATACAATATCAAAACTTTGATAAATTGATCGAAAATTTCTAATAAATTTTGGATCCGCTCCGACCCATCATCATAACCTATAATATTCAATTAAAATTACCCAACAAAATGGAGTGTGGAAATATTAATTACAGTTTCATTGATCACTATAACCAATTTTAATTTCGATATTTTTCATGGAAGATCTATCATGAAATGAAAATTTAATCAACCAAATAGTTGCTAATGTCATATTTTGAAACTATGCAGAATTGTTCGATATATATTATCTATTGAATTAATCGCTTTGACGTATAAATGACGATAATGTGATTATAAATATCAAGCGCGTCTAATCAGGGAATCCATTATCTGATCGTGCCATACCGGGGCTTTCATAGAAAGGATATGTTTCAGCTGGAATTGGTGATATATGAAATTGGCAAACGATTCTGTTGAAATATGTACAGCCTCGAATAAATTGGTACTTTTTATATTGATAAATTCAAAATGAAACAATAATGATAACAATTTTCACATACAATCGAACATCTATAACTCGAACTTGAAATACAGCCAAAGGAGCTCGTGATAAAAAAAACTGCATACATATTCCAGAACATTTTTGAAGTGAAACTTCTTTGAGGGTAAAATTTTTATGGATGAAACGGATGTGGGACGTTTTTTCCAAGGGAGAGGGCGATTGAGACCGATTTAAAGCGAGTGAGAAAGGGCGAACGTAGCATGAAGCACATATCCATGGAGTGAGAGACCGAGTGAGACAGAGCGAGAGAGAAAGGAAGATCGAGAGAAAAACACGCTATTTGTTGATGTATTCGTTTAGTAGTTAAATATTAGAACTTTAGATGGTAATTCTGTGGCTTAACGTCTAGTACTAGGTGCAGTAAAAGCAGATCTTTTTCATCAATTTACATTATCATTAGCATTTATACAGTGAGTGAAATTTATAAATAAAAATTTTGTGATATATTTGTAAATCATTCTATACTAAGCAGTTGTTCAGAGTAAGTAATATATTTGTAATCTTTTTGTTAATTTGTAATCTTTTTGTTAATTTATAATTTTTTATGTTAATTCGTTAGAAGGTTAGGAAATTTTCAATATTTACAAATAAAATATGGCATTTCAATTTGTCACTCTCTATTTGATAATTTAATATACTGTTTTTCATAAAACATAAAATAAAAATATTTCCTAAATTCTCTCTTCTAAATTTCAATTTTAGAAGAAAAGAGATTTAAGAATAAGTTTGCCAAAGAAGCTTTACTGACTTATGTACTTCGTACCCAAGCACTTATTTTATATTAACTGAGATTGAATTCTCGCACATCACTTGGTGAAACATCATAAAGAATAAAGTATAAACTTTAAAATAAAAACACTTGGCTTATGTTTCACAATATAAAAAAAAATATTTAGGTACTGTATTTAGCAGTAGCGAAAAGTCGACATGTTTCGAGTTATGAACTCATTATCAAGACTGACTACAGGAGAGTATTGCATCGTAATTTATAAAACAGACAAAAGCAAAGGTGATACCTGAAAATCAATTTGTTCGTTTACAAGGGGTAATTGACTATTATGGGCGGAACTTATTTCGAGAATTTCGAGAAGGTCAAGACGTTTACCCTTGTTACCTGAATGTAACAATTTGGTTTTGTTGAAATCCAGGAAGTGATTGAATTTTATACAATGTTCAGAGAAGCCAGTGGTATTTTTGTTTTGTAAAATTGACTTTTTATGTTCTTCAACACGAATATTTATATTCCTTCCTGTCTGTCCAATATAGAAAGCAGGGCATTCGTCGCAAAATATTTTGTAAATACCACTGTTTTCTCCGATGTTAGATTTTTCTTTATTATTGACCAAGAATGACTTCAAGTTTCTTTTATTTGTACAAATTGTTTTAACGTTATTTTTCGATAGTCTGTTACAAATTTTGCTACTCAAATTAGGCACATAATTTATTGGGAAGTATTTTTGTTCTTCATTAATAGTTTGTGTGGGGTATATTGAATGCAACAGATACTTTATTCGTTTTTTCCCAATGAGCTTGTCGATAAGCAAAACAAAAATACCACTGGCTTCTCTGAACATTGTATAAAATTCAATCACTTCCTGGATTTCAACAAAACCAAATTGTTACATTCAGGTAACAAGGGTAAACGCCTTGTCCTTCTCGAAATTCTTAAAATAAGTTCCGCCCATAATAGTCAATTCCCCCTTGTAAACGAACAAATTGATTTTCAGGTATCACCTTTGCTTTTGTCTGTTTTATAAATTACGATGCAATACTCTCCTGTAGTCAGTCTTGATAATGAGTTCATAACTCGAAACATGTCGACTTTTCGCTACTGCTAAATACAGTACCTAAATATTTTTTTTTATATTGTGAAACATAAGCCAAGTGTTTTTATTTTAAAGTTTATACTTTATACTTATTTTATAGCTTGTTATATTGGAGCCCCCAGCAAGAAGTCTTAATCACTACTTTAGCGAAACAATATCATTACCGAATCGTTCATAATATTGGAAAACATATAATTAATAGAAAATTAAAGATTCTTCAAAACAAAATAGGATTATATGAATTTAATGCAGTAGTTGATACAAATTTCACAAAAATTATCAAATCAGACTTCTAGAACATAAATGTAGTTTAGATAGTAAAAAGTTATATCGTCTCATTAGGCAAATCATTCAAATAATGAGAACCTCTCTTTTATACTTTGAAATATTAAATAGAGAAAGAAGGCTCGAAATGAAATTTTATAGAATCAACAATATAACAAATCAATTAATTGAAATACTCAGGTCTTCTCCCCAATGATCAGGTAGAACAAACGAATAGTCCTTTACCTAACTTGATCAAAAAATCCGTAGGGGTGTATTCAGAACACAACAGTGGATTATAGAAGAAGTCAAGTCACCTCGACTCTATATCTACATACAGCTGTTTCGATCTTATTAGACCTCTTCAGTGTTGCATACTCGACCCGGACTGAATTGACATATTTCTTCTTATTCTTCAATGAAAATCGCTGCCAAACTACTATCTCGATAACAATCCATAGCGCCCTCTACCAAAGATATTAGTAAACATTAATTCACTGTTTAGACCAAAAATGCAGAATCCCGTCGAGAAAAGGAATACTTCCTGACATGAAAATGTCTACTCTACTACAGTGACGTTTGGAATTTCAGAATTCACTAACTTGATGTTTAATGAAGTCTATCGCAGCGAGCTGCATTAGAAGAGCAGGTATTCATAAAGTATCCAGTTTAAAAAATATATTCATTGAATTATGATATTTTTTCCAAATTTCAAAAAAAATGCGCCCTCCAATGTGTAAAATATATTTATTTCCTCCCTGGGGGATCAACCCAACCAATTCGTACCAAAACCAATCACGTCCAAGGTATCGTACAAAACTACGTACTTAAAATTTTCCACCATATTTCATAAAATTGCGCCCTTTATCATGTAAACAAGATTTATTTTCTCCTCCGGAGGTTCAACCCTCCAAACAATTCATATAGAAATAAATAGCATCCATGATATCGTACGAAACTACCTACCTACAAAGTTTCAACCCTATGGTATCAAAATTCTATCGTGTAAACAAGATTTATTTCTCTGGGGGGTCAGCCAATTCGCATTCAACCTATCCCATTCAATATATCATACGAAACTACCTACTCACAAACTTTCAATCCTATTGCTCTAAAATTACGCCCTTCATCATGTAAACAAGATTCATTTCTTCCCCCAGGGGGTCAATCCCCCAACCAATTCGAACCAAAACCAATTCCATGCAAGATATCTTCCGAAAATAACTACCTACAAACTTTTAATCCTATTACTTCTAAATTGCGACCTTTATCATATAAACAAGATTTATTTCTTTATCCAGGGGGTTAACTTCCCAACCAATTTGAACTTAAACCAATCCCATTTAAGATATCATACAAATCTACCTACTTACAAATTTTCAAACATATTGCTACAAAATTGCGCCTTCTGTGGTGGAAAATAGATTTATTATCTCTCAGGGGGTTAACCCCTCAACCAATTTGAATCTAAATCAATCCCATCCAAGATATCATGCGAAACTACCCATTTACAAACTTTCAACCCTATTTCATTAAAATTGCAACCTTTATCGTGTAAACAAGATTTATTTTCCCCCCAGCGGTGTGAACCCTCCAACCAATTCGAACCAAAAACAATACCATCCAAGACATCATACGAAACTACCTATTTACAAACTTTCAACCCTATTGCTGCAAAATTGCGCCGGTTATCGAGTAAACAACGCTAAAATACATGAGCACATACATACGAACATATATATTATCTAATATATAAAATTCTCGTGTCACGGTGTTAGAAGTTAAACTCCTTCGAAATGGCTGGACTGATTGTCATGAAATTTTGTGTGCATATCGAGTAGGTCTGAGAATCGGCTAACATCTATTTTTCATCCCCCTAGATAAAAAGGGTAGTCCACTCCTCAATTTTTAAAAATTTTTTCAGACAAAATTTTGTGTTCTTTTTTTTTATGGTGCAGCATTCAAAAAGACATATAACCCTAAATTTTCATCCCTCTACGATCAACCCCTATTTTTAATTTGTCAATTATAAACTTCAATTTTTTTGGCAAGATTTTTATTTTTATTTTGTCATGACTTATCATAAAAAATTCATATTATTCTCAATTTTTTAACCTTGTACGATCAAACCCTATTTTTCCATCGCAATTTTCATTTTTTTAAATTTCATCCACAGGTCCGCAATAGGGTTGGAAGATGGCAATCGAAAATAACAATAGTTGGTCTGAGAATAGGTCATAATATATTTTTCATACCCCTAAGTGATTAGGGTGGTCCACCCCAAACATTTTCAAGATGTTGCATTAAAAGATACATACTCTAAATTTTCACCCTTCTATCAACAACCCATATTTTTTAATAGCCATTTTAATAATTTAAACAAAGTTTGCCGGGTCAGATAGATTGATAGAAAGATAGTTTTTTTTTTTAACTCGAGGGACCTACAGTTTAACGCCGGTTCCGAACGGCCAATGGGCTTGTAAACAATGTACATTACCCAACAATTAATCTCATAAATAGAACCACTAAATTCAGGATATACACAACACCCAAGAGCAAGGTGGGACTCGAACCCACATCCTCGGCATACAAGCGGTGCACCTTACCGCTGGTCTACCGAGGCCTCTAGATAGATAGTTAGAAAGATAGATAAATATATAGATATATAGATAGATAGATAACTATCTAGATAGATAGATAGATAAAAATAATTTATATAGCAGAACAACGTTTGCTGGGTCAGCTAGTATATATATATATATATATATATATATATATATATATATATATATATATATATATATATATATATATATATATATATATATATATAAAAAATATATATATATATATATATATATATATATATATATATATATATATATATATATTTAAGGTGCAGTTTTCTTAGGTTTAGAGCACAGTAAACTTCAGGTATTCAGATTTTATTAATCAATCGACATATGTTTCGGCGTATATAAGCCTTTTTCAAGATTATAACAATGGCTGGGACATTTACATCTATATATATATTTTAAAAAATAAGTCACAATTTCTTCACTATGTTTACATTAACTTACTGTTTATCAGCAATCTACATTTCATCAATTCATTTGAAACAACGCTATACACTACATTGGGTCTGTCATTTTTAATTTGCTTTGTTTTGTTTTTGATTATATAGTTTTCTAATTGATCACCTGAGGTGTCATCTGTGCGCTTGTAGAATAAATAAATGTGGTATTGGAAGTTATTATTTCATTTCGATTATGTTTTACGTTTACAATCACAGATGTCGTCTTTATATAGGTTTTATCTTATTTAAGGATATTATGGTAAATTTTTATTAAATTTTTCAGATCGGTTCTGTCGTTTATAGAGTCTTTTTCTTTTTGGATATATATCATTTCTAAAAAAGTCCTTATTTTGTTGTTGGTTTTTCTGTGTAGGATCTGAAAATTATCAAAGTCGAAACTATGGTTTCTTGTTATTTCATGTTTAAAATATAGCACAAGAAATTCTACCTATTATATATATATATATATATATATATATATAATTATATATATATATATATATATATATATATATATATATATATATTTATATATATATATATATATATATATATAAATATATATGAAATTGAGTTTCTGGTGCCAAACATCATAAAAGGTCATGAAACGAAAAACTATTTTGGTACTAGGTTCAACTTTGCTAATAACACACATTTTAATAGGCAGTTTTTCGAAGTGAAAACCTGCTAAAACTCTGGACATACTCACCACAGGGCGCTCGGTGAATACTAGTAGCGATATAAATAACCAGGTTCCGTGGACAATTGTTTGATAATAGAAGTATTTTTTTTGTTCACTTTATGTAATATGTGAAATTGGCTTGGCCAACAAGCATATTTTACACGAATTGTTTGTAAAATGAATTACTTGTAACATTTGAATATAATTCAAGCTACACCTCGTTTCTAATTCGGTGAAAGTATTTTAAGCTTACCTATTTACCATTCTCGGGAAACATACCCTAAAAACGACCAAGCTTCCTCTTTTTTTTGACAAACTACTGCATCAAGACCTCATTTTCTACCGCAACGATCAAGCAAGCTCCGTCCATTTCAATATGCAGCGGAGCCTGCTAGCGAGACGTGTCCCGAAACTAAAATCCGCTGTGTTTGCGTGATGGTCGGCTAAGTGTCCCGGTTCAGGTCAGGGATTATTCCGTATTCAAATTTCACACCAACCTTAGCAAGTCGAACATTTCACTAATGACTGAGATGAAAAAAGTTGTTTCTTTCATCGGTGAGTCTTTCCTATGAATTGATTTTGCTGTCAATATCGAATTACGAAGATATTAGTAATTTTTCTGTTTGTCTTCAACCTCTTGGAATAACCATAATATTTTTCGATTAATCTTGAATAAAAAACTTGGCAAAAGTATCACAATAAATCACATAAAGTGAAAAAGGAATCTTCTCCAATAATTTGAGGATGATCTAAAAATGAAGATGTCTATTTCACAGCATGTCTTAGCTAAAAAATTACCATCGGCCTGTTTTGCCATTGAATCTATCTCAAGTGAAGTTGATACGGCATCTACAAAAATTGCCTATTTTGCATTGTTCGAATCTCATCTTCGTTATGGTCTTCCCTTCTGGGGTTCATGTAATGCTTCACAACTTGACACCATTCTCATATTGCAGAAGAGAACAATTCGTTACATGTTTGTACTGAAAAATAGGACTCTTTGCAAACCTTACTTCAAGTAAAATGGAATTATGACGCTTTCTTCTTTATATTTACTTGAATCTATGTGCTTGATTCCTAAGTATTTTCATGCTACCCGTACCCTTGGTGTCACAGCACGGGTATTCCACCAGATCTTCGGGATATCATGTTCACCTCCCTATTCCTTCCTCCGAACTAACAAAAATGTCCATCATTTACAATGCTGAGAATATTTACAATCACCTTCCAGAGGAATTAAAATCTATAACTTCCTTGATCAATTTTTGGAAACGAACTAAATCTCATTTTCTTGATAGACCTTATTACTCTTAGTCGGGGCAAACTAACATAATTTTAATCAGAATACGGAAAAATAGAAACCAGAACTAGCCCAACGGGAAATGGTTGGGGGGTTACTAACATGAAGAAAAAAAGAACTGACTTTTATTCAACCACACATTTTGTCTACTAAGTACAAAAAAATAAGAAGAAAAGAAATAATAAGAAAGTTTAAAAAAGTAAAAAATGTAAGAAAATACATTATTTGCATTTTTTCTTTAATTTTGAGGTTATGGTAAAAATGACCTCTACAAAACTTGAAGAATATTTCAAAATCTACAACTTTTATTGATTACTAATTTTTTGTTTAACGTCAATTTTAGCCGAAAATTGCATCAGAACGATCATTACTTTATTCACCCTCCAGAAGCAACCCTTTACCACCCCTAGATATTGGAGTAATTTTTAACAACAAAATGCAGTTTCTTAAATATTTTTTCACGTAGAATCGATTGGTGAAATTAATTTTAAAATTTTTTTGAAATTTAAACAAAATTATCAACAATTACTGAAAATTTTTTTTCTTCAAAATTGACTTTTTTTGTTTTTTGCATTTTTTAGTATATTCTTAAACAGAAGCTATATTGTGTCTCTGATTCATCAAAAAGAAGACGAAAAATCAAACAAAATGAGCTCTGAAAAATCTATTTACGATGATTTTCCACCATACAATTTTCGTCTGAAAAACAGACTTTTTTTTTTTAAAAAAATTCAAAATCAAAAATTTTTTATTATTTTTTTTTGAAAATTTTTTTGGTTGTTTATAATATATAAAGGTATCTTTGCACTAAGTTTCATAACAATTCATTAATTTTTATGAAAGTTATAATATAAAAACGAAAATTAAATTTTATTATTTTTTGGAAAATTTTCAAATTTCTCGATAATTTGAGGTTATGATGAAAAGTACCTTCAACAAAAATGAAAGATCTTTTTATTACCTACAACTTTGCTTTTGAACATTTTTATCTCCGACGTCAAATTTTCTTTTTTTATTGACTTTGAATTTTTTTCACTTTACCCCCCCCCCGCTTAAGTTAGTCCCCAAGGTCAGTACCTGCATTTATTTTTTTTTCATGTTAGTAACCCCCCCAACCATTTCCCGTTGGGCTAGTTCTGGTTTCTATTTTTCCGTGCTCAAATTTAGTTTGCCCCGACTATCTATACTGCCGTCCTAAGGAAAAACGCAGTAAGTGCAAAAAAATCGAAAATCAGTTTTTTATCTACACCTATGTATACGAACGCGCTGAATTCAAAAATGCAAGAGAAAATGCAGTATATACAAAGATGGATGAGATATCGACGTGGAAATAATGCAGTAAGTGCAGAAATTGTTCCTTTTGTACCTTAAAATATAGTATCCGCACATAGTAAGAAAGAAAGCAGTATCTACAAGTAGACACTGTGTTTTAACTTACAATTCGTAGATACTACTTTTTAACTTACGGTACTAACGTGTACAGATAAGAATTAACAAGTGAATCATTCCAACCCACGGAGCTAAGAACTCAGTTATATCCATCAATTCAGGAAAGGAGGTTCATTTATATACGACGAAATGTTTGGAAGTAGATCGGCAAAAATAATGGCAGTGTGCATAAGTGCAGAAATCACGACGACCACTCGCAGTTATGTGGCACGAAGCAATAACTTCTCGAAAAAAGGAAGATATTATAAGCACTTTTTACCAATTCTTCTTGCATAATAGAGATACCAAGAATATAATCATTTGGCTGGATAATTGTTCCGCTCAGAACAAAAACTGATGTATGCTCAGTTTTTTTGTGCATATTGTGAATTCTAGCATGGTGTCACTTGAAACTTTGGAAGTAAATTTTTTCGAACCAGGACACACTTTTATGAGTGCCGACAGTTTTCACCACCTGGTTGAATTAAGTTTAAAGAAGAAAAGGAAAACATATGATTTCCTAGACTTTGTAGATTCAGTTTCAAAATCAAATTCAGGGAAAGTTGATGTGAAATCTATACAGATCAATGATTTTTTCCAATGGAAAGACCATCATTCCGTGGCCAAGACTAATAATATAAAACTCAATAATCCTAAGCCATATTTGAGTGATATTGTTCAAATTCGAGCAGAGCGGGGAAATTTCACATTGAAGTACAAAACAGATTTCAGTTCCGAAACAGAACATGAATTGAATTTCATCAAAACCGCTACAATGAAAAGGATTTGTACTGAACCTACTGAACTTTGAGTGTGGAAAACGGTATCGAGCAGACCAAAATGGAAGCTTTATTGAGAGTAGTGGGACCATTGATGGACAAACCCCGTTTACAGTTCTGGAAGAACCTCCCTGTCAAGAAAGAAAATTAATATTATTTTAGAAAATTCATTTTTATGTTCTTACTGTTGATATTTTCTCATCATTATTATAGTATGTGATACCTATAAAAATTTCGTATCAGTTGTATTTATTTATCAAAACAGCATCACAGTTGTTATCCAAGTTTTGAAAAATTTAATTAAAAAATATAAAAAATATGAAAAACACATAGTACCTAAATAATATGGTTTCATGATTAGTATGATATGAATTGTTTCTTTAAATTAAAACACAGTATGTAGTTACTTACTACGTTTTATTTTATGAAAAAGACTGAACCTCATAATCATAGTCACAGTAATTGATATATTTTTTGAAATATTCTTCGAATTATTTTGGAATTTACAGAAAAATGAAACTGGAACTATTATACTTAGTGAAACTGAATTTCTTAAATATATCTTCACTGAAACGACCTTAACTGGTCTCATAATTTGTTTATGTGTTTACTGCCATTTCACTTTTTTGTACTTACTGCGTTTTTCGTTGGTACGCCACTGTAGAGAACCACTATTTTGAGCATTGATTGATCGATATGACCAAATTGAATAACACAGGCATCAGCTTCGATTGAGGAGGATTTGACACTCCCGGTTCTATTGTGAAGTTTGTATCTATTTTTTATGAAAATGTGAATTTTGGCATAGATATTCATCATTGTATATGGTATAACACCAATGAATTAAATATCACAACAAAATATGTTCTGAGCTTGAGAACGAAATAATACATAAACTGACAATGCGCATGATTATCCACCCTATGCGGGTAATTGTGCGCACCAGTCAGGGTAACTGTGCGCAACCAGAAATCTGTAAATATAGTATGGTGTATCAGGTATAATCAAAAGAAGCATTACAGAATACATATAATATTTGTTAGAACATTAACAACATATAAAAAAATTGTAATTTAGGTACAAGAATCACAGTCATATCCTTAATAGCTTTCAGTGGACCATAAAATGCTAAATCTAAAGCCTATGAGCAATGAGATGTATGTGGTATCATGGCTAGCAATGCAATTTGGTTTTGCTTGCAAAATTTATAATTTTATAGCTAAATTGTTAGCTACTGCATAAGAATAAGCTAATCGCAGAAGTTCATTTCTTGTGACACCATAAAAAAGTTTTGCCATTTTTAGTACGTGACTCGCTAAACTCTTTCCTTGGACCTGTGAAAGAATGGGATGTGGACCCACTAATATCACATCCTCCATCATATTCATCTTTCTTTATTTTGCGAATTGTATATTCTGGTATTAAAACTTCCTTCCGTCATCTCTAACTGCTCCGTCATTTGCAACAAAGACTTTTTTCATTTTGTCTGCGTCCCAAGAGGCTTTATTCGTTTTGCGGGTATATTTTAGCATCCGAAATTATTCATAGAACATTTTGTTTCTTACTGAATAACAACAAAAACTTCTTACTCAAAAAGTTGGCTAATTGTACGCATGGCGCACCATTACCCGCCATGGACCTAATGCTTATAAAAATTCACCAAAATAAAACTGGAGGTTCTTTACCTTAGATGAATCACTCCTACAATAGCTAGAACCACGTTGATTATTTTAGTATAATTATCCAAACAAAAAAGTCCTCATTAACATTTTCAATCTTCTTTTCACACGCACAAAAGTTAGAGTAAACAACCAAAATAGTAGTCAGACACGATGACAGCCGCGTTTGCCGCGGAAATTGCCCAAATGGCTGCGCAACTTTAAATATCTTCTAAGAGATGGCACGAAGTGTATGAATTCCAATAAATGGTTGACATTTTCTACTACTAATATGCTGCGCATCATTAGCCGCCGTGACCAAGCTAGTTAGTCGAGTATGTTAGGTACGCTGGCTAGTATTTGGGAGGTCTCGGGTTCAAACCCCGGGGCCGACTGGTCTGCCATGAGTTTTTCTCAGAGGTTTCCTCATGGTAATGTAAGTCACTGCTTGCAAACTTATAAGGCGAATGCTGGGCCAGTATCAATCCTCTGAACCCTACCCACACTTCCTATGTTCCATAAATATCCCGTCTCACCTATCCTTAATGCACTTGTACATACAAGTGTATCCTCTGATCTGGCTGAAGGAGTTAATCCCAAACTCAAGCTGCCCGCCTCCCTGACACATACTTCAGGAAGGAATGAAACACGTGTTTCCTCCTTCCTCCTAGCCGCCGCGCATGATTAACCGACTTCCCCCTATGTCGTTTAGTTTGTATATTTTTTGATTGATTTTTTATGTTTTACATTATTTAGTTACTATAGTATTCGCTTTGTCAATAAAATGTATAATTTTAAGACAATAAAGCATATTTGATTTGATTTGACAACCGTATCGTATGGGATTCTGAAGCACACTAACTTATTGTTTAAAAATTCTGGATATACCCATGAGTGCGCGCTACGTAAATACTTGTTTCGATAATCGCAATATTCAATAATCAATTCATGAAAAATATATTAGTTGACTGAAGGAAATTTCATGTATCACATAATGTCGACAAGGAAGATTCTCCAATAATTTAAAATTATCAAACAATGTCCCAAGCGCGCTAGTGATATTTACTCCGCTACTCGGAATAGCAAGTTGCATTGAAGAGATCTAATAAGATCGAAACAGCTGTATGCTTGAGTGTGGGTAATTTGACATTTTCTATAATTCACTGTTGCATTGTAAATGCAGATTTCGCTTCGCGGTATACATATAACCATTGAAGAGTTTTCATTGTTAATTTTATGTGATATATGAAATTGAATATGGTCAACTCGTATAATTTTTATGAATTGAATATTTTATTTAAATTCCTAATTAAGTAAGATTGTGTGCAAACATCTGTATATGTAGAATTTTACCATTACTTAGTAAACATTTGATGAAGAAGCAGTACATCGTATTTTGCATTATTACCAAATACTTGTGAAGATAGTTTTTATTATGAATTTTTCTTATTCAAATAAGTGAAAGAAAATCTTTTTATAATCATTTTCAAACTTTTCCAACTTCATATTCATATAATAAGGGTGATAAAAGGGCGAGAAAATATTTGCTTCATAAATTAGAAGATTATTTGCCATCCATTCAATTTGAAGAACACTAACGAAAATCAGAAGGAACTGCAATGATGAAATAATTGTGTTGTTGTCGCAGTCTAAACGTTGCCATGGGAGATTTTGATTGAAGAGAAAATTCGTTTAGCATGAAAATCGGGTTAAACAATTTTATAACGAGGTTCGTTATTATCAGCATTGACTTCCTTTGAGACTCCAGACATGTTTATAACTCCGGTAAATATATGAGCTTGTTCTGAATAATATTAAATGGTAATTTTCATAGAATTAAATGAATTTTTTTCATAGAAACCAAACTGATTAATATATAATATCAGTTTTTAATATTATTTCAACTTTTATTTCTTTCGCCGAATGATATTTGAGTTATGTATATAGGAAGGATCTCAATATTTAATATATAAATAAGGAAAATATCAAAACCAAATAATCTCAAATTTCTTGGTCTCTTTTTAAATGAGAATTTTGACTGGAATAGCCATATGAATGAGGTTTGTTTAAAGCTTAATCGTAATTATTTTGAAATCTTAAACCTGAAAAATAATTTCTCAATAAATGCACTTATGGCGACTTATTATGGTCTAGTCTACCCAGCATTATCATTCCATGTTTTAACATGGGGTTAGGCTCAAGATTTTAATAGAGTTTTTGTTTTTCAGAAAAAAATAGTCAGGATGATTTTTGGCTTAAAACCCAGAAACTCGTACAGAAAAACATTCTGTGATAATAATATTTTAACTGTTGTTGGTATATATCTTTATAAATTGTTGTGTTACGTTTATGTAAATAGAGATATTTTTGTATTGAATGGTGAAAATCATCAATATAATACTCGAGAAAGAGATGATTTTAAAATACCACACTTTAATCACTTTTATTACAGAAAGTGTCTCAGTTATGCTGGGCCAAAATATTTTAATAATTTGCCTATAGAGATCAAGCAGGCCAGAACTATCTCTGTTTTTAAGCGGAAAATTAAACACTTCTTAATACGGTTTTCTTTTTATTCACTTAATGAGTTTTGTGATAAATGTAACATTATCATAGGTTTCTGATCCCATAAATTATTTTTGTTATATATGTATTTTTTTCTTTGCTTTGTTATTCTATCTTGTTTTTTTGTTTGTATAATCTTTTGACTTATCCTATCTGTATTATGCATGACACGTTGTATAACAGCCATTTGGATCAATAAATTTCTTATTCTTATTATTCTTATTCTATATATATATATATATATATATATATATATATATATATATATATATATATATCTTAGATACTGTAAAATTATCGGGAGGCGGTCTGTAGGGAAAATAAAACTCTTAGGTTCTCGTTTAACTCAATATTTTCGTCACTTAAGTTTGTGACTTCATCAGGAGTACACTGGAATGAAATAAAAATTACATCAATATTAAACATATACAAGGAACACATTAAAAAACCTACAGTTGTAGAGCCAGAACATCACAAGATCCTCCCTACAGACCGTCTCCCTATAATTATATATTATATATATATATATATATATATATATATATATATATATAATATATATATATATATATATATATATATATATATATATATATATATAATCTTCTGATAATTATTAGCAATAACAGGCTTGTTGAATCTTAAAAAACTCGATTTTATTAAAAAGTTGAGGTTTCGCCACGGCATTCGTGGCTTTATCAAAACTTTTGAAAAAATTGAAATTTCTTCGACATTTATTGATTTGAAAAATTTGAATAGAAACAGACTACTATGTTTCACTTAAATTTTTCGGCTGTGGCCGTTCTTTGTTATTTATTACGTGCTATTCAGTCCAATATTAACATTCAAATCTGTTATTATTAGATGGTAAGGGAAACCACAGAAACCTTTACCCACGTAATGTTCGAAATAGGTTCAAATTATTTTGATTTTGAAGAGTCAAAAAATAGGGTACTATTTATCTTTTTTCAAAAATTTCTCATTGCGGCTGTGGCCGTCTTCAGTTATTAATTACGTGCTATTTAGTCCAATATAAACAGACAGGTCTGTTGATATTAGATGGGAACGGAACCACAGAAACCTTCACCCACGTAATGTACAAAATAGGTTTAAAATATTTGATTGTTGTCTTTAAAAAGACATTACTTGTAATTTCGGAGATCACATGTTCTAAACTATACTTTCTTTTTAGAAAAATTGAAAATTCTAGATGTTTAGATATTGTCTAAGAAGATGAGTTGATATGGTTAGAGTTTGTTTGTTGATTATTTTGTTTTGATTTATGTTGTTTCTTAGAAAAATTAAAGAATTAAATCTGCGTATATTGAACTCAAATGTTTGATATCTGTTCTATCATTTACAACTTTATTTAAATTTTTTTGAATATGTACCATTTCTAAAATTTCTCTGCGTTTTTGATCTTTTCCTATTTCTAAAATTTTTGTGCTATTAAAGTTGAAAGTATAATTCTCATTGTTTTTATGTTTTATTAGTGCTGTGGTTTGTGTTCTGGTATATTTGTGTGCTTTTAATCTTTCTGTGGTTCCCTTTCCATCTAATATCAACAGACCTGTCTGTTTATTTTGGACTAAATAGCACGTAATTAATAACTGAAGACGGCCACCGCCGCAATGAGAAATTTTTGAAAAAAAGATAAATAGTACCCTATCCTTTGACTCTTCAAAATCAAAATAATTTGAACCTATTTTGAACATTACGTGGGTAAAGGTTTCTGTGGTTTCCCTTACCATCTAATAATAACAAATTTGAATGTTTATATTGGACTGAATAGCACGTAATAAATAACAAAGAACGGCCACAGCCGAAAAATTTTAGTGAAACAGAGTAGTCTGTTTCTATTCAAATTTTTTCAAATCAATAAATGTCAAAGAAATTTCAATTTTTTCAAAAGTTTTGATAAAGCCACGAATGTCGTGGCGAAACGTCAACTAATAAAATCGAGTTTTTTAAGATTCAACAAGCCTGTTATTGCTAATAATTATCAGAAGATTAGAAATTGTTCACAGGCAACAACAATTCGAATAAATAAATATATATATATATATATATATATATATATATATATATATATATATATATATATATATATATATATATATATATATATAATAATTTCAGCTCAAAATGGAAGCTAAATCGTATTTTGGTTGTTGAGCGCTTGAATATTTTTAATATAGGTATTAGTGTTCTTTCTTCTTAATCCTTGACTCGAAACTAATGATCTAAATATGCATGTAAACAAGTCGATATTAACCTACTTTTATTATTTCGATGCGAAACTTCTCATTTTGATGTTATATTTGATAACAATTTGAACATTGGATTTATATAATTAACGAATGTTTATACAGTATTATCCGAATAAAGTTATTATTTATTATTATTTTTATTATTATTATTATTATTATTATTATTATTATTATTATTATTATTATTATTATTATTATGTATTGATGAACTCTGCACGAAATAATTGTTACAAAATCTTCCTTATCCTTATGGTATTATCAAATACAAACTTATAACTACAAACTAAAGTAGAAAAGAAAAAATTTAATTTTTGTGTAATACATGAGGAAGTTATTAATATTCCTTATTAAATTAAAAGTAACTAGTTTATTAATAGCACATAATATATTTGAAGAAACTTTATACTTCTACATTCATACACATTAATATATAAATTAAATGAATGAAATATAAATGCCAAGTTGTAGTCATAATTTTAATTTCACTGCTCACTTTTCAAACTTGAAGTTTCCTCGAATTATTGATAGTAGGGGAGCCCGAGATGCCGAATGGGGATTTATTCGAGCGTCGTGGGGACCTTGTGTGATTAGATGCTAAAACGAAAAAAAGGTTATATGATGTATGTCATTTCACTGGGAGGGGGGAAACGTGTGCATATCTTCAAAAATGTAAAAAAACTCGTTATATAGACATACTCGAGCGCGTCAGATATTAATAGTTTATGCACCCCACATCGTCTCTGATAACGAAGGTGAGTTAATCTGCCGGTTTGCATGGTGGGGGTGACTGTACGAGACCAAAACTCATCGCCGATATCCAAAAATGCAAAAACAAAATCCATTTCCTTCAAAATAAAAATTTAACCGTGCTCGAGCATGTCAAGGTGACGTTTTCTTTTTGCAACTTGTTTAGTCTCCTATTTTCTTATGACACGTGAAAATCGTCAGATTAGTGAAATGCATGATCTTCTGCATGTAATTAACTCACCTTGCCTTAATCTGACGCGCTCGAGTTTGTCGAACGATCGATTTTTTTTACTAATCTGATCGGCTGCCCTAGACGAACGCCCCCATACTAAGGGTTCATGTATAGTGGGGATACTCAACAGGGGGCAAGGTTTCCCCCAATATGTTTTTCTGCCGCGCTCGAGTAAATCCCAAAATCCCCGCTTGGGCTCCCCTACTATGACACTTTCTGTCCATCTACATCATTAATTATACTACTATGATTTTTCGGATAGAAACTTCTTCTGGATTGGTAGCAATAATTTCAACCTGAGAATATCTGTAATTAATGAAAACGACATCTTTTCATTAATTTGGAGCAAAATTTTCTACCCCTAATATTATCTTCATAATAAGAAACACGAAATTCCAGAGGGCATGCCTGACAGCATGGAAAAATGTTATTTTTGTTGAGCGTTCTGAACGAAAAATTAAGAGCAGCCACAGCAGGTGTTTCAGTTGTATTTCGGGACTGTTAATAAAGCCTATGACGATCATAATTATCTTAAAGAGCCCCAGGGTCTCCAGCGACCTTTGAGCTGAAGTGAAAGAATTCCGAGTTTATGAAAATGTTTCGAACTAATGTATTCTTTGTCATCACATTTTTTTTATATAACATTTAACTTATTCTAATGATTAAATCGAAGAGTTTATGGAATCCGTCGTTACTACGTGATAATTTAGCATGATGAACAAAAACAAAACTTTAATTTACTACGTTTATTATCACAAAAATACTTTGAAAAATATAAAACTGCGATTTCAATTTCGGTCACTAGACCATCATCGGGCAGATTGAGTTAAGAACTGAATACATAATTTTAAATTTGCGGTTACTGGTGGCAAAGAATTATTACAGGTTGGCATTGAATAAAAAATCCTGAGAGTTTTGTCTTAGGTTTGAAAGCAATTTCAATATTACATTTACGTATGACTTTAGCAACTTTTTCTGTTAGAGGACCAAAATATGTTAAACATGTGAATTTTTCCGATTTTTCTACTTTCGATTGAGGATATATGCTGTTGTACGCTAGTCGACTACGTTTCTTGTTTATCATTAATATATTAAATCGAAGATTGAAAATTAACATCCACTTTAAATGGTCATGTGAATCAGTTTCCTCTTTAAAATTTTCTGTAGTTTTGTATTATATAAATATATACCTATTTGGAATAATCTATCTGATCTCTAGGATTTATACTGCCAGAATATCTAGTTCATCTTAAAGTTCTTTCAGCTCCTGGTTTGTCCTTCTGAACCATTTTTTTCCACTTGTTCTTCCTCATATATACTTCTCAGTATTTTCCACAATTGTACTCCTTAGAAGTTTTTGTAGTCGTCAAATTTTCACATTCATATGTTAGAATTGGTTTTATATATTCGTTTTTTCCATGAGCATAACATTGCCTTATTCCTCAGAATAGAATTTGTATGTTTTAATAAAAATATTTCTTTCTCATTAGACAAAATTACTTTGCTATATATATATATATATATATATATATATATATATATATATATATATATATATATATATATATATATATATATATATATATATATATGAACTTCATCCGATTCATTTGAATGAAGAAAAGAAATCACAGAAATTCGTATTTTTGCTTAGAAGATTAATCTACATTGAAAACCTCGAATGTTTCTATTGAAGATATGTTTTCAATCAAAGTGAATATTTTTCATCGGATGATTTCTGCGGAACTAGATGCAATAGTCATATAATACTACGTGAAAAGGAGAGTTTGTACCTCGTTTAAAGCAAATTTCACGTACTGAAAGTTGTGAGCTTGGGATTAGTTAAATGTTATACACAGAAGAAGAGTTGAAAGTTAAAATTCATATATAATATAACATCAGTTTCCGGCGTCTTTCCCATTTTATTTAATCATTGTTCACGTTCATACTGCTAATGTCTAACACATAACATCTGAAGTGCAGAATTTTCTGTTCTATTAAACAAACCATATATTTTCAAACTCACTCCATTTTCTTCACAAAAAAAATTAAACCACGCTACACAATAGGGACTCAATTGAACTGTTAACAAACTTTGTTCAACCATTTACGGTGCAGCAATTGTGGAACATGATGTTTTATTATTCGTTACAGGGCACGTAATTTGCTTCGATAAAATATTTGTTTCATACAAATACAACACCAGGATTAAAACGATTTTCCAAATTCAAATCATATTTGTTTCGAAATTTCGAATTATTTGTTCGAATTATTTGTATCTCTTCATGTGAATATTTCAATTTTTCACGCAATTAACTTCTCAGCTTAGGATACTAATCGATGATAAAAATATCGATATTTTTGTCATCATAATAATTGAAATAAATAAAGAAAAAATTGTTTATTGTACATACTTAATAATTTTTTGAAAAAATTATCATTAGGAATATATTTTTGATCGAAATATTGTCTTTTTTTTTCTTAAATATATTAACTAAAAGCTCTCCTTCGTTCAATATTTCAGCTTGTCATAATTAATTTGATCTTGGAAGTTCAAATTGCCCTATTCAGGTTCCTTAATTTCAGGTTCTTTAATATGATTCCGAGCAATCAAAATCTATAAGCATAGTATCTTTGAAATGCAATGAAGATTTCACAGTGCTTTCGAGACTCCGGATTTTCTGGAGATTGTTATTTAAAAAAATGTATTTTTGTACATATATATATATATATATATATATATATATATATATATATATATATATATATATATATATATATATATATATATATATATATATATATATATATATATATAAACTATATATATGTGAACTATTTCTAATCTCTTGATAATTATTAGCAATAACAGGCTTGTTGAACCTCAAAAAACTCGGCCGCGACATTCGCGGCTTTATCAAAACTTTTTGAGATTCAACAAGCCTGTTATTGCTAATAATTATCAAGAGATTATATATATATATATATATATATATATATATATATATATATATATATATATATATCTAATATATAAAATTCTCGTGTCACGGTGTTAGAAGTTAAACTCCTCCGAAATGGCTCGACCGATTCTCATGAACTGTTGTGTGCATATTGGGTAGGTCTGAGAATCGGCCAACATCTATTTTTCATCCCCCTGAATGTTAAGGGTGGTACCCCTCAATTTATATTTTTTATTTTTCAGACAAAATTTTCTGTCCAATTTTTTTTTATGATCCAACATTCAAAAGTACATACAACCTAAAATTTTTACCTCTCTACGATCAACCCCTATTTTTAATTTGTTAAACTCTTCCGAAATGGCTCGACCGATTCTTATGAAATTTTGTGTAAATATTGGTTAGGTCTGAGAATCGGACAAAATCTATATTTCATCCCTCTAAATGTTCAGACCAAATTTTCTGTTCTATTTTTTTCTGATACAGCATTCGAAAATTCATACAACTCTAAATTTTTACCCCTCTACGAACAAACCCTATTTTTATTTATTAATTATAAACTTCAATTTTTTTTGGAAGATTTTCATTTTCATTTTGTCATGACTTAGAATAGAAAAATTCATATTACTCTTAATTTTTTACCCTTCTACGATCAACCCCTATTTTTCCATCGCGATTTTCATTTTTTTTATTTTATCCACAGATCCACAATAGGGTTGCAAGATGGCAATCGAAAATAACAATAGTCGGTCTGAGAATAGATCGTAAAATATTTTTCATACTCCTAATGATTAGGATTATTTTTTCTGTTCGAAATGCATCTCGATGAGATGCACTTCGCGCAAAATATACGTACAAAATGACGGAGCTCTGCTGCTCTGCTGTTTTTCTTAAATTGAGACTCCTATAAGCTAGTGAAAGCTCTTCTATATATGAGCACAATTTCACTGAAGTTAGTATAAGTGAAATTGAATAATATAATAAGAAGCATTCTGGTTGTCTGGTTAGTTTCCAAGATTATCAATTCCAGAACAGTCTTTGTCACTTTGATCCTGTTTCAGAGGTGTGAGCTAAATATTCTGTGCTCTAATTTTATCATCTGTGAAGTCATCGGGCTGTATAGTTCGTCTAGCACTAATTAGGAATATGTCTTTCTAGAATATCCTAGCGAGTAAAATGACGACACGTCAAAAGCCGAGAGAACACTTACACCTGTTTCACTTTGCTCTGATTTCATAAGGAAATGGAGCATAAATTCGAAGAATATTTCCATTTAAAGCAGATAAGGGAAAATCTGATTTCTCAAAATTGGCGAAACTTTGAGTTTAAGTGAATATTGATAGAGTTTTTGATATTTCATAGTGAAATCAAACATTTTGCGATGATATATCAATCTTATATAACTTCCAGATATATTACATAAAGTTAACTAGGAAAATTCTTTAATAATTTGAAAAATTATCAAACAAATTTCGAAACGAACTGACGAAAATTCTACATTCACAATCAAACAGTGAATTATAGAAAATTTCAAGTCACCCCGACTCAAAAGCTGCATACAGCTGTTTTTCGAATGAGATTCTTATGGATTTTTATCAGTTACAGCCTCATCAAATCAAAAAATTTTCAGTTAGAGATATTTTCTATTGGTCCATACCTTAAAACCGAATTTTTGAATATACCGTAGAACGGGGTTAAATTGGAAATGCGGGGATATTTTAGAATTCATAACCTGTAACTTCATCTGGCAATCCTGTTTAGGTAAAACACAATTCCGCGTAAATTACACTGTAATATTATAGTACATAACCTTACTCATTCAGACTTTTGATGATTTCAGTATTCGTAAGCGTGGTAATGGTCTGTTAGACATTGAAAGTGAGGCGGAAAATCAACGAATATTTGAGCCTGTCAAACTTGCAGTGCTAGTGCGTCGTGGGTGAGAGTTATAGCAGTGAAGTTTTATATAAAAAATGGTGTTGATGTTAGTATCGTTGTGCAAAAAAGTTATAAACATTATGCTACCCCAATATTTTTTATGGTCCTTTTTGAAGATCGGGGCTATTCTGGATGGCGTTTTTATAATCATTCCAAAATATCCCCGGTCTTCAAAAATCACCCCACTCTTTAAATTATAAATGCTATATACCTTTTATCATTCTTGATTTGAAAATGTATGTTTTCCAATTTAACCCCATATACGAGGTAACTATAATTTATGCGTTATTCTTAATGATTCTAAAATATCCCCGACCCACGAGGCTATTTTAGACGGGCCTAAAACAATTTTTTTCAGCTCCCTGTAAGAATGGGGACGTATTTATCATAGAATAATATTTGGTCGTATATAAACCTATCCAGAAGCATATCAAAAAAGATTATTTTTAATTACTCTTTCTGCAATATTAAAAATAATTTAAAAAAAAATCTACAATAGCCCCGTTCTACGGTATATGTATCTTTTTTGTCTCCGAAATCTTCTTTACGTGCTATAATCTTCACGCAATTATTATAAAAACTCTACAATGTATTCGGAATACATTTTCCGCCTGGCTTAACCTCGTTTAAGATAGAATCACGGAGTTTATTGATACCGAAATAGCGAACGTGCCTAATGACGTAAAAATGAACATCAGAATTTTCTCATAATGGACGTAAAGCCCTCTGAGATCGCTGGAGAGCAGATACCGCTTTCGGAAAATAATATTCAAATTTCCTTTATGCACTCGATATACTTACTCATCCTTTCAGGCAGCATTTATCGGTTTGAATGTTCTTTAAATCCATCACGAAAAACAGTTAACCTTTTTTCAATATCACTTCGTCTTCACCCCGTGAAATGGAGTAGCTGAGTATTCTTCTCTTTGTCTCCATCTCTCGAGTATATCCAATTTTAAATAGAGAATTATAGAAAATAAATTATTGTTTAGCCCAATTTAAAAAATGGTTCAATAGCTTTATTGTAATGGATTGGGATGCTTCTATATTTTCATAACAACTCTACTTTCATAAATACCTACCAGTGAAGTAATCGTAAAATTTGATATCAATCTCCTCACTATTTTTTTTTTCAGAATAATGTACTTTTCTACTTTTTACTTCGATTGGCTATAGTTTTTTTCAACTATAATTTATTTTTTAATCCCTGAATAGAACCAAAAGTATTAGTAATTTGGGAACTCGATTTCAGTAAGTATGTCATATATATGACAGTAGATTTATAGTTATATTTTTTTGATCGTATTTTCTTCGAGAATAATAGACTATTGAAGCGTATTGAAAATAAACAGTCAACAATTTCATGCCGGATGTGTGTAGGCAAAGGTGATACCTTTAATCAATTTGTTCGATTACAAGGGGTAATTCACTGTTATGGACGGAACTTTTTTCGAGAATTTCAAGAAGGTGGAGACGCTTTCGTTTATTACCTGAATGCAACAATTGGTGTTTGTTGGCATCCAGGAAATGATTAAATTTTATACAATGCTCGGAAAAGCCAGTGGTATTTTTATTTCGTGAAATTGACTTTTTATGTTCATCAATACAAATGTTTATATTCCTTTGTGTTTGTCCAATATAGAAAGCAGGAAATTCGTCGCAAAATATTTTGTATACACCACTGTTTTCTCCGACGTTAGATTTTTCTTTATTATTGATTGAGAATTACTTCAAGTTTCTTTTATTTTTACAAATTGTTTTAACGTTATTTTTCAATAGCCTGTTACAAATTTTGTAACTCAAGTTCGGCACATAATTTATTGGGAAGTATTTTTGTTCTTCAATTATAATTATTCAATCTCAGTTATATATATATATATATATTTATATATATATATATATATATATATATATATATATATATATATATATATATATATATATTTATATATATATATATATATATATATAATATATATATATGTATATATATATATATATATATATATATATATCTATATATATATATATATATATATATATATATATATATATATATATATATATATATATATAAATATATATATATATATATATATATGAAAAACGGAATGAACCGCGTGAAAGATTTGAAAAATCTCGACGTTTCGGCTCCTTTTGCGAAGTTATCTTCAGGAGAATTAGAAGGGGAATAATTCAGAATCGTGACCGTAATCTGCCTACTCCACGATTCGAATTAGGAGGAATCGGAAACAATACGATTGCGTGGTCTCAACCTGCCTACTCCACTAACCGTACTGCTTCCTGTCAACTCTGAAGTCTCAACCTGCCTACTCTTCAGAGTCAACTGGCGGGCCGATCGTCGCGTGGCCGTATTTATGGGGGAGGGGCGGTTACTCACGCTCATCAGTGCGGGATGCACTCTGATTGGGTGTTACATGGCGACCACTGAGAAGTGGTTTCCATGCTGATGGGAGTCTGTGACTGTCATGCTCTTCGCACCGACTATTCCATTCGACTCGCATCTCGATCTGCTTCGTATGTATGTATGTGTGTATGTGCTTATGTATATTAAACTTGTTAACACGATAAAGAGCGGAACTTTGAAGCAATATGGTTGAAAGTTTGTGAGTATATAGTTTCGTATGATATCTTGGAAGGGATTACTTTTGGTAAGAATTATTGGGGGGTTGAAAGTTGGTAGGTAGATAGTTTTTCATGTCATATTGGATGGGGTTGGTTGTGGTACGAATCGTACTGGAAGTTGAGCCACATGGGAGGAATTAAATCTTGCTTACACGATGGATGTGGCAGTATTGAAGCAATAGGGTTGAAAATTGGTAATTTGAATAGGGAAACTGGTTCGAATTTGGACAAAAAATTGAATAAATACATTTTTAGACTGGACTGACTACGTTTTGAAAACCTGCTTTTCTAATTAAGCTTGCTGCGATAGAGTTTTTCTCATTTCGATTTGCTTCAAAGCGTGGCTTTCCAAGCCATAATTTATTTCGTTGTTCGTTTCACATCTCGACGACATCAGTGACAGAGCTCTGCTGCATAGAGGAAAGTCGCCTATTATGGGGTATATTCCTAATATGGCGTATGCTTGTATTTTCGCAACCAGAAACGCGACATCTATGCTTCACTAGCAAAAGCGCATCTTACAGGCTTGTTTCGATTTCTACTTAATATTGAAGCCATGCACTAATCAGCTATTCTGTCATTTTGGTTTATATGCTTCGAGTGTCGTCAAAGTTTCAACTGGTGCTGAATAAAAAGATTTTTTTTCAAATACAAGGTAAGTCTGGACTATCTGAAATAAGCAGGCTTAAAGTAGGATTGTTAATGCTTATTTTGTGCATATAGGTTTTTGTATTGTTTTCATTTAAACAAAAAAAAAATCATTGTTCACTTTTTTGTGAACAATTCCTATTATGGGGTATCCAAAGTATTCTCATTATGGGGTACCCCATATTAGGATCAGAAATTTGGAATTGGGTATTCATATGCGTATCCATTTTTTTAAGATGCCAAACCAACGTAAAAGGAAAAACTGGGATGCCGAAAATATGATATCAGCTATAAAGGCCTGTAGAAGTAAAACAATGGGTTACAAAAAAAGTGCTAAAACACACGGGGTGCCACAAACGACGTTGTAAAGGTTTGTTAAGATGGACGGGCCTCCTGAAGTTGTAGTCCAAACCAAACTGGGTAAGAAAACAGTGTTTTCTGCAGAAATGGAAGATCATCTTTCCACACACTGCTTGCAAATGGAACAAAAATATTTTGGAATAACCAAAAAAGATACATTCATGTGAATCTTTAGATACACTGTATTTGAGTTTTTATAACTGTATGATTTGTATCATCTATCAATAAAATTTAAAAGTTTTTGAGAAAGATTTATTATTTTTTTGTACCTACTATACATAATTGCACTATTTACATAGTTTTTTCATGTACCCCGTATTAGGTCATATCGGCTTCAGGTACCCCATATTAAGTCTTATCAGGGCCCCATATTAGGCTACCTGGTAGCCTAATATGGGGTAGATACAACATTTTTGAATAATTTTTTTATAAAAGAATTCTAAAGTTTCAACCGTTTTTTAATTCAGAATTATCTTGCTAGTATAAAAAAGAATCAATGTTGCTAAAATGAAAGCTAAACAGAGATATAAAATATGAAATTTTTGTAAAAATTAAAATGGTACCCCATAATAGGCGACTTTCCTCTACGTGTTTT
Source organism: Cynegetis impunctata (assembly GCA_030704885.1). Taxonomy (NCBI): domain Eukaryota; kingdom Metazoa; phylum Arthropoda; class Insecta; order Coleoptera; family Coccinellidae; genus Cynegetis; species Cynegetis impunctata. Next base: position 387,850 of record JARQZK010005094.1, on the reverse strand, counting down.
TTCATCCTTATGAAGGACATACAAAGTGCTAAAATTATTGTACTGCAATCGCTCAATGAAAATCATCAAAACATTTAATCTCGTTCAGATAACCACTGAACATGGAGAGTATTCGTTAAATATAATGAAAGCTGATTGCTTTTTTGTCGCTTTGTTGTGAACACAACAACGCGGATATCTCTGTTCCACAAAAGGAAAAATTTCTCCTCCTCTATCACTGCGCATGATACTCGTTCGTTAGATCGCAGAAGCTTTAATGAATGAATTCACAGCCTGCTCGAGCGGTATGAATTCGTATTCGATATTAAATTATGTTGCTACTTCATGCGTCTAAGCAAGGAGCATAGCTCATCCAATCCATACCTACGTAATTCCCCGAATCGCTCGACCAGAAAATTGGCAGAGCCACGAATTTCGTACAAAGGAATGAAAAGAATTCTGCAGAATGTGAGAACACAAAAGTGTTTGAACTGCGGTCAAAGGATGTCGGTTACCAGACTGAGACGATGGGTCATTATATTTTCGTTCGAGTATAAGAACTTCTAATCCATCCCGATTGAGAATCTCATGCCTCAAAAACCAATATTTTCAAGAATATCCACTTGCAATCTCTTATAATAGATTGTGAATCACGAACGTGAGCCACGCTTTCGTGAGCCACGCTTTCGTGAGCCATGCTTTCGTGAGCCACGCTCTCGTGAGCCACGCTTTCGTGAGCCACGCTTTCGTGAGCAACGCTTCCGTGAGCCACACTAGTGTTAACTTAGTATCAATCCTAGATTGATAATGATTCCGATCGTGAATCCTGGTTGATTTTTGTATCGTGTGGTCAGTCGTGAGCAAAGGAAGATATTTGACTTTATTATTTCTGCTCTCATTTTAAGAATGGTGTACTATAAAAAACAGTATGAAGTATAGTGCAGTAAGAAGAATTGATGCCACAATGGAAATTGATTGTTTCAAAAATATCCACATAATGTGATTTGAAAATTTAAGAACCTAGTTGTTTTTCAAATTCTAATATAGTAATTGTTAAATTATAGCATTAACCGTAACATATAGATATGTTCTCCGCAGATTTTCTATTGGATCTTTTTAGTTTATATAAGAAGCATTTAAATATCTTTTACTGTTAAGGCAGCGTTCGTAGAAAATGCTTTCGATATACCTTTTTTTCTCGGGCTTAAGTTGCGAAATTGGTTTCCACGAAAAGCCCTTTTATTTTAACGGGTTTATATCTTTTGTTTGTCCACCCTGAAAGTTTATTCTTTATATTGGAGAGAGAATTTTCGGAATCAGTCGATTTTTTTCAAAGATCCCTCCTTAATCCTAACTTACAACTCCGTAATATTAGTATCAATATTAGATGTAGTTCTTTTGTAGGTATATATGTAATTTGAAATTGTAGGGAATGAATTGTAGAAAGTGAAAATTTTCTAATTGTCAGTAAAAAGTGCATTTCGAAATGCTCGTTTAAATTGAAGTACTCAAGTTTTTTCAGTTGGACTAATAAAAACATATTTTAAGAAGATGTTTCCGGAAAAATTTTTACCAGAAATTCTCTGTCACTTTTAATACGATATTTTCGTTGATACATAATATATGAATGCACAATATTCTGTAAAATTGAGTTTCTTATTTCAGATACTTCTATCAGACTACTCTAAAATAAATTAGAGCGTTATTATATGCACTTTCAGTGTTCAGGAGTAAAAAAAAAGGAGCCACATTTCAACAGCTTCAAATGACAGTTCAAACATCCGAAACAGTTTTAATTGACAGCTCAAACCTCTGAAAAAGCTTTAATTAACAGTTTAAAACTCTGAACTAGCATTGACATTATTCTAATATTTCATTGTGAAATATACAATCAATTATTGTGTGAAAGCTTTACAGAAGCAGAATAATAAGAACTATTGAGCTGTGGCTAGGGTAGTTTCGACATATTCCTAATTTTTACCCTCTAATCATATATTCTACCCTTCCTATTATCCACATCTGGCCATCTACATTTTCACTTTTTACAATCCTCCAGCCACCGGGATATCAAACAGCTAATTTCTAATATTTTATGCTTCAGCCGGTAGCAGTTGGTTTATATTTCATTCAATAAGCTACCTCGTAAAGTGAGCGAAGTACATTCCAGAAAAGGACATTGCTATTCTGATTGGGCGCAGTTGGTACACATCTATTTTTCCGACGCCATCTTGAATCTCGGACTGGAAACCTAATCGCGTTCGTTATGATCTAGCAGGCTAGTTTCAACTCGGTTAATTTGTTTTTCATGTAACAGAAGGGATTCTGAATGATGCAAAATACGAGACCTTCATGAGTGGATTTACTCTTCCTCATTGTGTTATACTCATCCAATTATCTATCTGTTTTTTTCTTTAGGACAAAAACAATACCTATATTGAAATGAAGAATTTGGAGTACGATGGCACTCAGAATGGATGTTTAGTCTCATTATATCTCAATCTAGATGAACTGTTATTCAAATTACAAATGAACCAAATAATCATTACTGGAAAAATCATACTTTCGCAGAAACAGATCTAATTGATGTATGTAACACATAAATAGATTGCGATTTTTAACATCTTCATCAAGTAATGATATATTTTTTGGAACATATAGGGAGGAATATATCAGAAAATAATTTTTTTAAAGAATAGAGTAAAATTAATTTCATTCAAATTTGTCCCCTTCAGATACAAAAGTTGACTATATATATATATATATATATATATATATATATATATATATATATATATATATATATATATATATATAAATATATATATATATATATATATATATATATATGAATATATATATATATATATATATTAATATATATATATATATATATATATATATATATATATATATATATATATATATATATATATATTTATATATATATATATATATATATATATATATATATATATATATATATATATATATATATACTAGCGGGACCCGTCGCGGCTTCGCCCGCGTATCCATATATGTATACGTATGAATCTTGGCTTTCGAGTTTCGAGTTTTGTATAAAATAAAATATCTAAGATTTACTTTTTTGTATGCTCTAAATTTCGTACATATTGCGTATCGTACGTAATACTTATCATTATTTTTATACTTCAGAAACTCTATAGATACACTTTATAGCCAATATATCAAAAATTTATTCCACCCCCGTTCAACCCCTGAATGATCGAATTTTAAGAAAAGGAGAGGGTGGTTTTTCAAGATAATTATAAGGAACATTTTAGTGGCCGAATGAAATCGCTAAGTCGATTATTTTGCCAGAAATAGCCAATAAAAAAAACAGACTCACTCCTTTTTCACCCCTAAATGATGGGATTTCAAAAAACTGAGTAACTACTTTCTAAAGTTAATTTTACTCAATATTTTCGTGAAAGAGCGGGATCACTAAGTCCATTATTTTGCGAGAATCAGCCAAAAATAGCCAATATACGAAAAACACATTTCACCCTCTTTCAACCCCTAAATGATACAACATCAAAAAATGCAGAAAATGGTTTTTTAATAAAATTATAAGGAACATTGCAGTGGAAGAACGGAATCGCTAAGTCGATTATTTTGCCGGAAATAGCCAATAAAACAAAAACAGACTTACCCCTTTTGCACCCCTAAATGATGGAATTTCAAAAAACTGAGAAACTTCTTTCTAGAGTTCATTTTACTTAACATTTTAGTGGAAGAACGGGATCGCTAAGTCCATTAATTTGCGAGAAACATCAAAAAACACGTTTTACCCTTTTTCAACCCCTTAACGGCGGAATTTTAGAAAACCCCGTCTTAGCGGGAATCTACATGATCAGACTCAACTTCTCACCAAATTTCAGAAATTTAACAAATATGGTTTTTGCTGTAGACTGGATTCAATTTTTCGGCTTGTATTATATATATATATATATATATATATATATATATATATATATATATATATATATATATATATATATATATATATATATATATATATATAGATATATATATATATATATATATATATATATATATATATATATATATATATATATATATATATATACATATTATATTTGAAAACGAAGTTAGTATGTTGTTTGTTTCAGTTGAACAATTTTACGATTATATATTTTTCTATTTACGTTTCGGTCTGTTACTTTGACCTTTATCAAGAAAAATGAATGGATCAATATGTTAACATTACACAATTAAATACTTTTCACATGAATTATACAATTACATTGACAGTTTATGAATACTACGCAAAATAAAACTTGACAATGAAACACTGTTACAAATTTCAAAAATGTTCCGTCTACATAGACACGTCAGGTTTCGCTTTAAGTTAGAAATTATTTTTCTACTTACTAACTGGAAGCGAAACCTGACGTGTCTATGTAGACGAAAAACGTAAATGAAAATAGAAAAATATATAATCGTAAGATTGTTCAACTGAACCAAAAAAAACAAGAAACCCACTAACTTCATTTTAAAATATAAAGAAAATGTTTCAAAAATATAATATATATGTCTCTCTTTATATATATATATATATATATATATATATATATATATATATAAATATATATATATATATATATAATATATATTATATATATATAAAATTATTTATTCGAATTGTTGTTGCCTGTGAACTATTTCTAATCTTCTGATAATTATTAGCAATAACAGGCTTGTTGAATCTTAAAAAACTCGATTTTATTAAAAAGTTGACGTTTCGCCACGACATTCGTGCCATTTCGAAAGATGAAAATTGAAAAATTTCATGAACCCTAATTCGTTCAAAGAACCTTCAACTGAGAAAAACAAAAATTGAAAGACTCTGACTTTTTGATTTCAAATAGCACCCTTTATAATTTCTGCAATTTTTTATGTCGTGGCGAAACGTCAACTTTTTAATAAAATCGAGTTTTTTAAGATTCAACAAGCCTGTTATTGCTAATAATTATCAGAAGATTATATATATATATATATATATATATATATATATATATATATATATATATATATATATATTTATTCGAATTGTTGTTGCCTGTGATTTATTTTTAATCTCTTGATAATTATTAGCAATAACAGGCTGTTGAATCTTAAAAAAACTCGACTTAATTAATAAGTTGACGTTTCACCACGACATTCATAGTTATTCAAAACTTTTGAAAAAAATTGAAAATTCTTTGACATTATTGACTTGAAAAAATTGAATAGATAAGATTGATCTGTCTTGTTAAAAATTCTTTCGGATGTGGTTGTTTTTTGTTATTTATTACTTGCTGTTTAGTCTAATATTAACATTCAAAATTGTTATCATTAGAAGGCAAGGGAAACTACAGAAACCTTTACCTATGTAATGTTCGAAAATAATAATAATAGGGTACTATTTATTTAACAGAAAAGAAATTAGTCACGGGAAAATATTAAAAAAGTAGAGCAGAATTATCGGTATAGAACGTTTATATGGAAGCAGCCGTTGACACGTGTTTCGGACTCTTTGGTCCTCATCAGAACGGCGTAGCTAAGTATTGGATTGAAAATTTGGAGATGAAAATAGTTTAATAAATAAAATCCTCTGTTATGGAAGAAAATCACTTATTTGTGGTTTATTGTTTGAACTCTCCGGTATGGGAGATTTGGTCAAACTTTGCCACGGAGGCGATTAATTTCATCCGAGAGATCTCAGAAAGAGTAAATTAATATTAAAAAAGAAAATTAGTTTTGGGAAAATATTAAACAAGTAAAGCAAAAATTATCGGTATATAGTTCGTTTATATGTCAAAGAATTTTCAATTTTTTTCAAAAGTTTTGAATAACTATGAATGTCGTGGTGAAACGTCAACTTATTAATTAAGTCGAGTTTTTTAAGATTCAACCAGCCTGTTATTGCTAATAATTATCAAGAGATTAAAAATAAATCACAGGCAACAACAATTCGAATAAATAATTAAATATTGCAAGCTGAAAATATGGCAATGATCCCAAACTACATTGTTTTATATTGTAAGTACCTTTTTTCATTTAAAAAAATTTGAAATTCTAAATAAAAATTTCATTAAAAACGGCTACTTCCATATAAACGAACTATACCGATAATTTTTGCTTTACTTGTTTAATATTTCCCAAAACTAATTTTCTTTTTTAATGTTAATTTACTCTTTCTGAGATCTCGCGGATAGCATTAATCGCCTCCGTGGCAAAGTTTGACCAAATCTCCCATACCGGAGAGTTCAAACAATAAACCACAAATAAGTGATTTTCTTCCATAACAGAGGATTTTATTATAAAAATTTCATTAAAAACGGCTACTTCCATATAAACGAACTATACCGATAATTTTTGCTTTACTTGTTTAATATTTTCCCAAAACTAATTTTCTTTTTTAATATTAATTTACTCTTTCTGAGATCTCTCGGATGGAATTAATCGCCTCCGTGGCAAAGTTTGACCAAATCTCCCATACCGGAGAGTTCAAACAATAAACCACAAATAAGTGATTTTCTTCCATAACAGAGAATTTTATTTATTAAACTATTTTCATCTCCAAATTTTCAATCCAATACTTAGCTACGCCGTTCTGATGAGGACCAAAGAGTCCGAAACACGTGTCAACGGCTGCTTCCATATAAACGTTCTATACCGATAATTCTGCTCTACTTTTTTAATATTTTCCCGTGACTAATTTCTTTTCTGTTAAATAAATAGTACCCTATTATTATTATTTTCGAACATTACATAGGTAAAGGTTTCTGTAGTTTCCCTTGCCTTCTAATGATAACAATTTTGAATGTTAATATTAGACTGAATAGCACGTAATAAATAACAAAAAACAACCACATCCGAAAGAATTTTTAACAAGACAGATCAATCTTATCTATTCAATTTTTTCAAGTCAATAAATGTCAAAGAATTTTCAATTTTTTTTCAAAAGTTTTGAATAACTATGAATGTCGTGGTGAAACGTCAACTTATTAATTAAGTCAAGTTTTTTAAGATTCAACCAGCCTGTTATTGCTAATAATTATCAAGAGATTATATATATATATATATATATATATATATATATATATATATATATATATATATATATATATATATATATATATATATATATTTCAATTATTTTGCCCGCGTTGTGTTGTTTATTACTTGTTTTTTTTAGCAATAACAGTCCATTTCAAATAGAATTTTATTGATTACTTCACATTTCATCCTGTCCATCCAACCGCACACGTTTCTTATATCTGACATTATCGATAATTCGAAATTACGAAATAGGTTTTCTAGAGAACCTTCTCGAAAGAATATACATAACAGGCAGGAATGTTGAAGATTTTTCGAGAAATATTCAGAAAATATCTTGAAATAAAACAGATAACACTTCAATTATTTGCTACACTGCTAGAAGGCAGAGCACAACCCATGTAAATGGCCAAGCCGGTGTTTATTTCCCACATTCCACCAAATCAACGTTTGTTTCCTCAACTCCTAATTGGTAAACTCGCACGTCCTAGGTCAATCCCACCGACTATTAACATCTAAATTGCCTTTAGAAAATGGACGTGTTTTGCATTTTTAGTCGGACTTCGACTTTAGGAATTTCCTTGGATTATCTTAATTCAATTATTTTGGCTTGATTGCCAACCAAATTGAATCAGAGAAGATAAGGATTGTGCTGAACTAATGACTTTCATTTCGAGCGGATAATAGTTTGTTAACTTTCCACATATATTTAACAACCAAAGTTTTTTTTCTATTTATTCTATTGAATAGTTAACTTTTCGTCACGAATTTTGTGATTATCTCAAAACAGTTCAAAAAGCAAAAGTACTTTGACCGTAAAAATTTCTTCTGATTCGTCCTTTTTAATATCTCGATATTTCAACAATTATAGAAAAACAATATAAAACTATCAAACAAGAACTAATTATTGAGGTATTGAGAACAAGGGATTTTATTTTTCTAGACAGTTGATATATATATATATATATATATATATATATATATATATATATATATATATATATATATATATATATATATATATATATATATATATATATATATATATTGTAACGTGTAAATTCTCCGCTTAACCGCCGCCACTGTATTCTGCATCGAGGTACCGTGATTCGCGCTGTCAGATGATGCCTCACTTTTGTTTCATCTATGAATAATAGAATCGCGCAGTTTGGAATGACTTGCGTAGATAGCGTCTTATTTGCATGTGCACGTATAACATCTCTCTTTTCCCAAGCATCGGTTGAAGATACCACATCGTTAGATATTAAAATTATATTCATATCTATTAAACGAATATTTTATTAAAGTTTATTAAAATTTATTAAGTATCTGTGGCGTCTGATAGACGGTAAGTTATGAGAAGAAATATAATTATTTCGTATAAATGCATTATATTGAAAATCTGAATTGATTCCTTGTTTCATTTTCCGCCATTTCATTTTTTTTCAAGCAAAAAATCTTCTTCACATGATCAGGGTAGTTCCGAACCCATCATGATTCACACTTGTTTTATTTCTGAAATTCGGACCGTGTTTCTAAATTATTTCAACACAGTTAATGGACAAGAACTCTGGAAACTTCTCAACTTTGAAAATAAACTCCATTAGCCAACATGACCTTAAAATGTGAATACTTCTAGTTTATTAATTAAATAGAACAGAAAAACATGTGTGCTATATGTTGGTTAATTTAATATCGATGCATTAAAACAACTATAAATTATGATTTCTGAGTATTTACTGTGATTTAGTCTCTATAAGCAAACATTTTAATTAATTTCTCGTTAAATTAAGTTTGACGACAAAATTTATCTCTTCGAAATAGTCCGTTCAGTGTTCAATTTACGTATCCTTATTCGAAAACCACGAAAACCGATTCAGCAAGTCGTGAACAACCCATCTATAACTCACCCCCATCTCACCGTGCAACCTCCAACAGCAATAAACCTGCTTATTGCATGTTTTAAGGAAGAACTCCCCACCGTGATTTATTTATACGAAAGTAAGGTGGCTGGTAACGTGTTATTTTTGCTAGCAGTAAATTTACAAGGGAGGAAAATAGCCTTGTTTAAGCTCAGAGGTTTATATTTCATTACTTTAATTAAACATTTTCTTGCCTCGTGTTTGCAGGTTTATGATAGATCGTTAACAGTTTTCCGATGAATCGAATGCCAGGAGGCTTAGCGGAAAATGGGCGGTTGGTTACATGGAGACTGCGTCTAAATTGTTTATTGTCGTTACGTGGTTGAGACGGGATTTATTGCTGTCGAGGGTGAAGGGTGAAATGAATAATTTGCCAATGCTCCAATGATGCTATCAAACTTTATACCGAAATTTAAGTATTCAGTTGCAAAGTAAAAATATTTGTGTTCTGTCTAAATTTTATTACATATATTCAGCTCTATGAGATCTTATATAACGTGATTATACCAAAATATCTAACTAATTATCAATCAAATATTCATTCACAGTAACCTAGGTAATCGAATTAATTTTTCAGACGGAAAATGCAAAATCCTGTATAAAAAATAAATAATTCCTGACATGAGAGTACGAGTATGCTGCATTGAAGAGATCTAATAAGAACGAAACAGCTGTATACAGATCTAGATTCAGACTGACTCTTTCTTGTTCACTTCTGCATTTTTTTAAATTCATTCATTTCGTAAAAAAACAACGAATGTTTTCGTACCGAAACTTCGATTTTTCAGGTAATATTTGTGAAGTACCAGGAGCTGCGGTAATTTTTTCATTATTCATTGCAATAATTGTGACCGTAAACTGTGCAAACTTTCGAAAAACAAAACGTCAACTATTTAATCTAATTAAGTTAGTGTTATCTCCCTATATTTTCATACTGTTTATTATATAGGTATTGGACACTTTATATATTTTTATATCAAAGAACCTTTAGTTTACGCGTGTTCTAGATGGACAATGAGTTTAAACCTTTGTCATTACCCAACATATATGCAAATATTCTAACCTTAAAACGTCATGCAAAATAAATAACACCTAAAAGCAAGATGGGACGCGAATCCACGATCCTCGGTATGTAAACGATGTAATTTACCACTGAGCTACCGAAACCTGGTTTTAAATTATAACAACGATCTCATTCTCCTCGGCCGAATCCAATACGTACTTCCTAGACTATTCTAGGCAGGAAAATTATTACATTTCCAAAGATAAAGCGTCTGGAATATGTGTACTTTCTGAAAAAAACATTTTTTATTCACATATCATAATATTCCTATTTAGGGAAGGAATATTCTGGAAGAGAATACCTCAATCATTCGAAGAATATTGAATCGATCAAAAACAAAACTATCTGTGATTTTTGTATCTACAAAAATATACACAAATATGATTTATTATTATCATTCATTTCCTGTAATGACAGTCATATAATTATTGAACTGTAATTTTAGTATTGCTTGTTAAAAACTGATTATATGTATTGGTGATGTAAATAAAAGGTCATTATTGGTTTTTGAGATATTTCAGTGTAATTCTCTCAAAATATTCCGTTGTAAAAAAAAGCTCACAGACTTTTCATATCTTATGTTACCCATATTGTTAAAGTTCAAGTTGAATACTTACTGCTAACGGCGCATAATTCTCAAGAACTAGAACAGTTTCAAGTGTATCTCAACCCTAAGTGAACGCAATTTGCCTTTCTGCACTTCAGTTCTTTTCTCTTAAAGTGGTCAGAATGTTCAGAAAGATTTTTTCTTTACTTCGTTTAGTGCAGTTTTTTTGTCTCTAATCATTTTCAAATATTCTCACACCATTCGCTTTGTCATGGAATTCACTTTTCACAATACGATTTGAAATATTTTTTCTAGCTCCAAATTGTTCCATTTTTAATTAATAGTGTGTCACTATGCAAAGGGAATTAACGTTTTGTGGTATTTGTTTCACTTTTTATGAATTGACTAATATAAATAAATATATATATATATCTATATATATATATATATATATATATATATATAGATATATATATATATATATATATATATATATATTTTATATATATATATATATATATATATATATATATATATATACATGGGCGCCACCAGCCAGTAGGACAGGAGGGGGGGGGGCAAGTCACGGGACCCGGAGGTGTTTAAGCACCGCCGGCGAAAATTTACTTTTTTATATTCATTTATAATGCTAGTTTCAATCAGGTTTTTATATAATACCTAGAAAAAAATAAGTAAATTACAATAATTGATTTATGTTTAAAAAAATACTGAACGTGAAAATGTGCCTGCAGGTTAGCTTTTTAGTATCTTATAGCGAAATTTATTGTATGTAGAACATAATTTCTAAAAAAAAGCAGAAGAAGACGCCAAAAAGTTGGGGTTTGAGTTTGAGTTAATGCCCGATTTGCCGCCCATTGTTGACGCCCATGAAATAGTCTATTATTTTCAGGAAAAATTCTACTAAAAACGATTATAGTCAATATATTCTTTATATTATTAGATACTAAATACAATTTTAAGATACAGTAAAGTGGTATTCTTTCAGACACAACACAATATTTCTAGGATGAAACTAAACCTAGTAAATCTTCATTTCCGTTACCTAAATAACACAAGTGGCATACTATTTATCAGTTTCGACTTGGATTTCATCCCTATCTGAGCATGTTGTTCGAGCGAATGAAACACTGTTTCCAATAGAACACTTTTTATCGAAGTTTTGTGAGTTTTGTTGTTTGAAGTGATATTTATATCCAACCGCAGTCAGATTTTTCTTCCGCTTATATCTCACTACAAAAGTTTCTGTCACAACGATTGTTTTTTATCACTGTTTAGATATGTTTCATCTGTGGAACGGATGATGAAGTATTTCAAGTATGATGAATCAGTTATTGAAGACTTTATTTCATTGAAACATTTTGAAATATTACATAAAATGAACAAGGAAAATTCTTCAATAATTTAAAAAATCATCCGATATTTAGTCTAAAAAATTATTTACTATTGCCACTTTTATTAAGTCATGTGTGTGATGTTTAACATCCTGTGAAACATTCAAAAACATTTTTTGGGGACATTTTTTTAATATTCGTACATAATACTACGCAGCAAGACTATAACTTTTTAGTTTTGATACTTTAGATATATTTATTGATATATTGACGATAACAACAAGATTTAATCCATTAAAAGCCAGAACACTGTTTCAGCTATGTGCTACGTTGAGTAGAAATCAACATTGTGACGTCACACGTGCTTTTGTTTGTTCGGGAACTGTCTGCTTATTTTCGGTACTGAATTCAAATATTTATTTTTCATTCAATATATTTTTTAATCAAAGCAAAATGAAGGAAACTATACATATATATACGATCTTTTCATTGATCACAAAAAATTTTACTTTATCTGTAGAATCAAACTAGTGTCGTTCGTGAAAATTGTTATCAAAATTGCTTCATTATTAAAATATATTTTCAACAAACATCGACGGTATCAATAAATAATTTGAGTGTAAATTCCCACTTAAGAATTAATTTTATCCATCTGGAATAACGTCGGATTGTCTAGACTAAAATTTTGATGAAAATGTACTTAGAAAAGAGGATTACCGATTTAAATGAGAACGTATTAACACGAGAACTAATAATGTTCAAAGGTAATAACATCGCTTATGTCTAGACTGAAATTCCGATGAAACTCCACCTAGAAAAGATGATTGCCGATTTAAATGAATATGAAAGTGATGCAGAACAAATTATAAACTTCAGAACAACCTCATCCATATTCATATGGAAACACAGAGTAATGAAATTACTCATCAAAACTTCATATTATATCTCCGATATCCCGAAACCTTTGCAGATGAAACAGACGCTCTTAGCCAAGGTTCAAAATTAACCAGGACTCGTTGCAACACTCACGGCACATTAAAGGTATGAAATACTGTTGCCGGATAAGACTTCTCTTCGAAGTCGGAAATATTACGCGAATAGGATATTCTCAAAGGTTGGCGAGCTCTTTTATGTTTCTGAAAAATTACCAAGGCAATTAGACCAACTTCAAAAGATAGAGTCCGTTCCAGGTCGTCACCTACATTCGACTTGGGAAAAAGCGGAAGGATGAGGAGATACGTAACCTGAATAATTGCATGGGTAATCCCGTTTGAAAGTTTTGGGTCCTAATTGCCTGGGGGGGTTAGACAACTGGCAAATTTCATTGAAATTTCCATCGGAATTATCGGACTTTGTTCCCTTTGCACGGTATCTGGAGGGACATTCAGCTGGATTTTTAACTATCCAGGGAATTTATTTATGAGTTTTTAGTTTGGAAATCAGACTCCTGCTTTGAATTAAAAACTTCGGGGATCAAATGAAGATCTAACGGGAATATTGAAGTGTATGAAGTTGAAAGTATATTGGGCCTTCTCTTTGACTAAGCTGCCTCCTAACCTCAAAATTGCGAGTTTGAATCTTAACATGAATTTCAGGAATTATAATCGAAACCAGTCTTTCTCAACCTGTGGGTCGAGGTCTTATTCCAGGAGTTCAAAACGTAATTATTGAGCTGGTTCGAGTTTTGAAGTTCTCATTTCAAGATTATTTTCATACCCAGACCATAGTGAAAATTGGATCATAGATCTATTTCATATAATTATTACAGGAAAACCAGCTAATTCAAGTAAGTTGTAATTTGTATTTAAAACAACATTCAAAGAATGTACTTCAAGAAACTTTTGCGTAAATTTAAAATCCGATATTAAGGAATTATCTGAATTGGCCTTGAAAATTTTGTTGCATTTCCCCACAACATATTTATGCGAAAAAAAGGTTTCCACTTTTGTATGTGTAAAAAATAAATAAGTTTAGAATATACAGTTACATTTAACATTTTTCAGTTCCCAAATGTGATGAATGCAAAGCCTTTTCCCGAAAAAAATAATGCATTATATTTAATTATTTTTGATTGAGATTTTGAGAGTAAAATAGATCTATTTGATCATTACGAATAAAACTAATTTTGGAAATTCTTATAAGCAAAAAGGTATTCTATTCTAATCAAACACCACTTTGTATCGATACTTCATCCAAAAATGTTGAAACGGAAGTATATTCCTCAATATCAAATGTTAGCTGAATTCATCTTTCTTGTGTATATTTCTATAGAGTGGAATTTTAGGATTCGCGAGAGATCACGGGGAAAACGTCGCATTTCCTCTGAGGAAATAGGGGCATTAGTGGCGTCGCAGATGCCACATAATATTTATGGACTTTTTCTATCGCTTTCCCTTGTCTATTTTTCATGTTTTTCTCACAAATAGTCCTCTCATCACATTTGTGTGGTGAATGGTAATTTGTTCACATGATGTAAAAACGAAATGAATTTATTTACACTTTTGTAACATTCAAAACGTTAACTGATGGATATTTCTGAATAATTTGGAAATTTCAATGAATAGATAAAAACTAAGCAAAAATGAAGTTGTATTGATTTCTACATAACTCATAAAAAAAATTTGTTATATTCTCAGATTTGTGCTGTGGCTTTCTTCACTGTAATTTCCTTTCTTAAAACTTACGGGCATACAGGAGGATCATTTTTGGCTACCTTTATATTTGGAATATCCTGAAAAATATGAGCTACGTTCTGGATCAAATCCAGAATGAGAAGTATCAATGTTTGCTCGTTGTGTACTGTATACAGTATAGCTAAGTTTAAAGGACGATTGTTATACTGTGAAGCATGTACATCAAACGTTCTTAGGAATTTCCTCAATGACTTTTAAATACGGCAATATTCTTTGTCGTCTTCTTCTTATTCAGCCCGTAACTATCCACCCCTGAATGTAGGCCTCTTCTTTTGTTTTCCATGTCGTTCTATTTGGGTCATTTGTAACTGATTTTTCCGTGCTACTCGTTAGATGTCATCTAACCATCGCATTTAGGGTCTTCCTGTTTCATTTTGGTGATTTTTAATCGCCATCGAATCATTATTTTCATCCACCTTGATGGATCCTGTCTGGTGAAGCACCCGACTCATCTGCCACTCTTTTCACAAAATCTGCTACTTTTGTTCTTTTCCGCATGTCTGCATTGATGCGCTCCATTGCTCTTTGGGTTGTTCTGAGCTGTTCAATGCTTTTCGTCCTCAAAGAACGCAATCTCAAAACCATATGTTGCAACTGGTGAAATGCAAGTTTAGTGAATTTTGTGTTTAAGATTCATTTGGATATCCTGAGATCTAAGAATGTACCTAAGCTAACTAAAGGCAGCTCAGCTCAATTTCGTTCATCTAGATATTTCGGAGATTTGGTTTTGTTTTTTGATTTTGATAGAATGACCACGGTATATATATACATATATAAATTCATCTAAATGCTCAAATGTTTGTTCCGCTGGCTGCGTTTGTGTCTTGAGTTGTCAATATCTTGGTTTTCTTTAGGTTCATCATCAGCCCAATTTGTTTCGGAACTTCTTGCAGTTTTTAATTCATTTTTGTCGTGCTACTAATAATGACAATATAGTCAGCAAAACGAATGGGATTCACGTGTTCCTTGCTCTATACATATAAATATGTATATATATATATATGTATATATATATATATATATATATATATATATATATATATATATATATATATATATATATATATATATATATATATATATATATATATATATATATAAATATATATATATAAATAAATATATATATATATATATATATATATATATATATATAAATATATATATATATATATATATATATATATATATATATAACTTTTATTACCCTGATTCATCTCCATACAGACAATGAAACAATAAAAAAAAATTACTAAAATCTCTATTAAATATTACTAAAAACTTTGATTCAAAGATTACAAAACTTTTATAGAATTGGAATAAATGAAACTTTTAAAGAAACAAAATTGTGAGCACGTTTTGTATCAGTACACTGATTTGATTTCTGTTGTTTTCCTCTATGTTTTCCGCTCCTGAAGGCTGATGTTCCAACACCTAGGATCGTTTGGCCTCCTGCTTATATTCCAAGGGCCTATGATCAGAACTCCAAGGGCCTTGTACTCCTAGTGTCTTAGTGTAGTGTATATTCCTGGGATCTCTTTGTAGGTTCCTGAGGTCTTTTTGTAAGCTCCTAGGATCTTTAAATGGGACCCCTAGGGTCTCATTTCTTCCTTCTACTCCTGGGATCTTTAATTGGGACTGCTAGTGTCTTGCGCTTCCTAGCGCAAACGATATTTAAGAAAATTTTACGGTATTCAGGAAAAACTAAAAAACTCTATTACCTTTACGATATAATTACGTCGTATTAACTCAATTCTCCAGAGTCACAAATCGGAAAGAACACTACACTCTGCATTATCGGCTTTGATAAGTTATTATCCCTCCTACAATTTGAACGCAAGTAATCGAATCTTCTTTACTGGTTAATCGCAGCTGAAATTTAGTTTAGCCAGTGGACGGTATTTCATAAAGTTACAATATATATATATATATATATATATATATATATATATATATATATATATATATATATATATATATATAACCATGTTGTTTGAATATCTTTTATTGTTTGTTGAGATTTTGCTCTCTGTTCAGACATTTTTTCCTAAGATAATACTACTCATTTACTGTTGCTGGATCGCTCAGAATGCGATAGAGTAAGAATCTGTACGGTTAGCAATAACGATTTCTCTGTCATCAATGACTCATCCTCCTCCATTTTCCGGGAAACTCTGCTATATGAATAATATATGAATCCCCGTCGAGGGTTCTTAGAATCATGAGCCGAAAATTTTAAAACCTAATCGGATTACTTTCAGCGAGCCGAGCAGCTACGAAATATAACTGCTAAAAAAAAACGACGTCCAATTAAGAACGAGAAGAGAAAAGACAAAAGAAAACATCGGACGTCGCTCCAAAAAATAAATTGAATGGTGATTCAAAAGTAAACACGAAAGGGACTTGTTCCGGATAGTTTAAGACAGACTTTGAAACTCTTTTGTTGTTCATGTTTACCCTCGAATAAAAAGCTAAATTTATTTCTCAGAATGCAGCAGCCAGTTGCCAGGATTCTTCTTCAAGACAATCACTCTAGTCTGATTCCGCTTTTTCGAGGTAAAATATAGTAATATATATATTTATTTGGCATTTCTTGTGATGTTTTCTCAGTTGATAGAAATAGATAAAAATACTTTACATATAACGACCAAATAAAAATTTACACTAACCCTAATTCTCAGTTGATAGAAATAGAAAGAAGTAGTGTACATATAACACTAAAATTAAATTTTCTGTATATGTTTTGTATATAGTGAAACATAAGCCAAGTGTTTTTTATTTTAAATTTTATACTTTATTCTTTATAATGTTTCACCAAGTGATGTGCGAGAATTCAATCTCAGATATTAAATTTTCTGATTGAGCTGATTTTTCACTTGCAGTATCAAATACACCCTACTTTCTTCTTAGTTCTATTTTCACCGAATATAATAGACTGATGCACTATTTCAAGAATTGCGGGAGAGGTTTCGTTGTATACTTTTCCGCCACGATTTTTGAGGGTTTTAGTTATATTATCCCCGAAAATATAGACTATCTATCCGAAATTCAGCTTCCTAGGTCCTATTGGAGGGTGGTCGGAGCTTCAAAAAAACGATTTTGCACACCCAAATCACAAAATCGTGTTGTCTTTTGGTCTATTCAATTTTTTTCCACCAGCAGCCTATGTGAAGAGATTCTTCTTGTTTTCGTGTTTTTTGAGATTTTGCACTCCTTCGCAGCTGAGTTAGAAGATTGGAATTAGGTACGTTGACGGAGTTGATATAAACAAAGTATTATGTCGGGGTTTCAACTTCCACCATGTCAATGATGATTTCATTCTTTTTAGTGGGTTTTCAGGTTTTGCTCACCTCCAAGCCTCTCCAAATTGAATAAGGAAGCTTAGAATTTATACCCAGAAACGAACAATACGATATATTTATATTTATATGTATATGTATATATATATATATATATATATATATATATATATATATATATATATATATATATATATATATATATATATATATATATATATATATATATATATATATATATATATATATATATATATATATATATATATATATATATATATATATATATATATATATATATATATATATATATATATATTCCGGTACATTCTGATGTCCACTGCGTCCACCATTGGTTCAAATGAGGTGAAACTTGCTCTCTGCAAGGCAGAACAAAAGTATCAAAATTTGGGTAAATGTTGTCAATTAAAATCTCCAAACTTTGACGAAGAGTATGTGAGCTCTCAAACCCCTCCATATTAAGTTAGATGATTGAAAATTGAAAATTATATGGATTGAGTGGATGTTGAGTAGTACTTTCTATTGAATTGAACTCATTTTTTGCTCTTTCTCATGCTTCTGCAGATGGCTTTAGAAGGTTGAAATTTATTCCATGGATATGTTGAAGTTAAGGCAAAATCATTTAAGGGTTCAAACCTATTTTCTCGTTTGCCGCTGCTTACTCGTTTTTTTTTCAGGTATTTATTTCCATGAGAAAATGTTAAAATACTTTTGTCTTAATTTTCCATACACGACGAACTCTATTGTATTAAGAAAAAAATTGCATTGATGAGAAAGGAACATCGGGTATACCACGATACCTTTATTCTTTTTTTTTTTTGAAGCGTTCCCACTAGATGATGAAATATTTTTGATTATTTCCTTTACCAATCTGATTTGAGTGTAGGTTCCATTCAAGTTGTATTGCTTGAATAGACTGCATGTAGCAGATTATTCTGTCATTTTGCTGATTCGTATATCAGTGTCTGACAAGGTAATACTTTCGGTTGGTCCTGAAAACCAGGTTCGAATTCGTATTCTACACTCGGAAAATCAGTTTAACGCCTGCGAGATGATGCTGCTTTCGTATTCTGTCGAAAGAGACAACCGAGATAAGATCTATGTGTGCTATGTAATGCGGGAACTTTTTAGGGGAGTGTGATGAAATGCCGACATGACAAATTACACTTTTAGATCGCTTGTCTTCCTAAAAAGAAGAGAAAACAATGTTGATAAATCACACTACTGGCAGTTGTAAGAAACCCTGAAAATTCTTTTTGGTATTATCGCAACTGGAATCTCCATGACTGTATTTCTGTGAGGATATATATATATATATATATATTCAATTTCAATGAGAAAAAAGAGTAAAAGATCAGTTTGAATATATTTGAGAATTTTTTGTGGGGTTCTCTAGTAGAATCCTAAAAAAAAATAACTTTTGAGACTGCAATGTATTGAAAATTTCGACAAATTTTTTTTTTATGAAAAAATAATATACTTAATATATATATATATATATATATATATATATATATATATATACAGTGTGTGTAGGTCAGTTTGCTACATATGGGAAACTTTTTTATTATTAGTTTTAGCAAAAAAATTTATTCTTCATAAAAAGTTCTGCATGTTCTAGAACCCAAAATATAACTATCAGATATTGAATTGTATCACTCATATACGAGGTTTGTCAAAAAAATCATTTTCAATCAAGACTGAGCTATTTTCATCATTGACCATATCAAGAATTTT
The DNA here is from genome assembly GCA_030704885.1 of Cynegetis impunctata. Taxonomy (NCBI): domain Eukaryota; kingdom Metazoa; phylum Arthropoda; class Insecta; order Coleoptera; family Coccinellidae; genus Cynegetis; species Cynegetis impunctata. The sequence goes on along the minus strand of JARQZK010005094.1, from coordinate 368,154 downwards.
TATAGGATACAAAATAATTTTCAAATATTCAATATTGTTTATTTACAAAAACAAATATTTTTCTCTGCGATGAAACTGAAAGTCTGAGTTAAAACATTAATGATCCTAGATTAATTATACACCAATGTTCAAACATTTTTTTTGTGGCTGGTTTGTTTTTTGACCAATCTCGTGCATTTGATTGCTTGAACTTCAACTTTATACTGGATAAATTGTACAATCTAGGTTTCAGGGGTGTTTTCCTCGAGTGGATACGAAGCTTTTTGACCAATCGATGGTTAATTGCGCGGGTGGGGCAACATAGCTCAGTTAGATACCCTGTAGGAATGGGCGTGCCTCAGGGTTCAGTCCTGGGACCACTTTTATTTATTATTTTCATAAATGACTTGCCTGACTATATCATGAACCATTTCTTCAATTTGCTGAATATCAAGATTGTATTGTTTGCGGATGATACTTCGTTGATTATTTCTGCACAAACTTTTGACGAACTCAGGGCAGGTTGTGAATCACTAGTCGAGTACTTCAGGGATTGGTGTTTCAGGAACTCCCTTATATTAAACGCAAGCAAGACTGAACTTGTCCACTTTCAGATGAGGGATTCAGATCCCCAATTAATCCTAAATCTTCAGTTCGGTGAGCTGAGGCCTTCTCAGTGTGTCAAGTTCCTTGGATTACATATTCATAAAAATTTAAAGTGGAGGGATCACGCTGATCACGTTTGCAGAAAATTGAGTAGCGCATTTTACGCTTTGAGACGCATAAAACTTATATTACCACAGGATTCTCTAATAAATTCGTATTATTCACTTGCATACAGTCACCTCAACTATAACGTTATATTTTGGGGTGATTCCTCATTTAGCAATTCAGTATTCATTGCCCAGAAGAAGATAATACGTTTGATTTTTAACTTGAAACCTGGGAGACCTGTAAACCCTTTTTTATAAAGAACAAAATACTGTGTTTCCCTTGTATTTATATTCTTGGATGTCTGTTGTACACTCGTAGAAATGTTTTATCACTGAGTAAGTGTTCTGAGTTTCATGATTATGAAACAAGGCATAGAGAAACTCTCTGTATTCCAAAACACCGAACTTCTAAATTTCAGCAGTCACCTATGTATAATGGCATCAAATTTTTTAACCATCTGCCTGATAGGTTGAAGGTTTTGGAGTACAGAAGATTCAAAAAAGAAGTTAAGTTTTTGTTACTCGAGAAGTGTTTTTACAGCAAGGGGGAATATTTTGATACGGATATAAATTAGCCTTTAAGTATGTTGTTATTAGATGTTATATTACTTTTCTTTTTTTTATCTTTGTTGTCTTTTTTGTTAACGTGTCCTATACAAGTGTATCTTGTCTGAAAGGATGAATAAAGTTATTATTATTATTATTATTATTAAACTTGAACATTCAGTGTTATCGCACAGAAAATTATTTTTATTGCAAAAAACCAAATTGAATTTTTCAAAATTATTCTCAATCTTTAACGAATTCTGGGTTCAAGAACTTGCAGAACTTCTCACAAAGAATACATTTTTTTTTGATAAAACTAATAATAAAATACTTTTCCGTTATAGCCAGCGTATATTTCTCTCTCTCTCTCTCTCTATATATAAATATATATATAGAAATTTTTGTTATTTATCGACCTTTATATACTAAGTAGATGAAAGTTATCGGGTATAGGTCTTTGGAAATAAAATTAAACCATTAATCCATTAAATTCTCAATATTTCGCCAAATTTTATTGGCTTCATCAGGAGAAAATCTACGACACAAAATAACAGTTGTAAGCTGAAAATACAAATACAAATATGTGTGAATAAAAACTTACTAGGAAATACCGTGGACAAGAACATACACGATTAAAAACACAAACTCTTCAAGGAACAGTAAAATATAAGTTACACTTAGTCAAATGCTCACAGCCAAATGAATCAATAAATAATGCAAACGATAAAGAACATGAAAAACTTATACAAAAAATTTCTCTTAAAGACAAAAAACCGTCATGTGTGAGATAACAGAAAAGTCTGGTCTGAATGAATAATTTAAAAATGGAACGAACTACAAAATTGCACTGTAAATATTACTTAACTGATTTATGTCAGATTTGAAATTAACTGTACTGACTGTTTTTTTGATGTAATACATTTCATGAAAGAGTCTCTTTTTATAATTACTTTCGTATTTTAAAATTTTTACATCAGGAAAATTAAACGAATGCCCTGTTTCCTTATGATGCTTAACTAACGCACATGAATTCTTTAGGATTTTACAATCACTCTTGTGCTGCGTGATTCTTTGCTTAAGCCATTGTTGCGTCTGTCCAATGTAAACTCCCTCACACTCATTACAACCTATTTTATAAATTACATTAGCATTCAAGGCAGAAGGCGTTCTATCTTTGACTCTTGTGAAAAGGTGCGATACTCTCTTAGGGTTGTATCTAACTATGTTGACATTAACAAAGTGTTTAAAAACTGACACCAAAGCATTAGTCAAATTTGGAATGAAAGGAAGTTTCCTGTATGACATCAAAGGAACATTCAATTCATTTTTATCCTCACAATGACTCTTCGAATTAAAAATAAGCCTCCTCAAAAGGTGTTCAGGGTAACCATTGTTTTTGAATATATTATATAATTTTCTCAGATTGATCTGTAGAAATCTATCGTCACTAATGGAAGTAACTCTTTTCTTCATAGCCAACACAGTGTTAATTTTCTGATTGTTAGGATGATTAGATTGATAATTGAGGAATCTTTCAGAAGACGTGGGCTTTGAATACCAATCCAAAATAACCACATTACCCTCAGTTCGTATAACTTTTGTGTCAAGAAAAGGAATGCAACAGTTATCCTCCAACTCAAGAGTAAACTTCAAAAATTGATTGAAAGAATTGAATATGTCCAAAGTATTTTGAATCTCACCAGATGGCACAGAACACAAGAGGTCATCCACATATTTATACATGAAAGGAACTGTAAAAGGCAGCTGCTGAAGCACATTGTCTAACAAATAGTCTAACACTATATTAGCTAAGATGGGGCTTATGGGCGACCCCATGGGAGTTCCAAAAATTTGTTCATAAAAAACATTGTTAAAACTAAAATATGTGTGCTTAAAAATAAACTCCAACAACAACACGAAATTATTCTCCGAGATAGAAGTATGTTTGGAAATCTGTGGCCATTTTTTCCTTATAATCATTACCACCAACTCTAGTGGGATATTAGTGAACAAAGAAACTACGTCCAATGATACTAGTACGTAACCATCTGGTAATACCTTTCCTCTAATGGATGAAGCAAATTGGAAAGTATCTTTAACGTTGTAAGTTTCTTGATCTTCGAAAGCTGTTTTCAGTATGCCAGCCAGAAATTTTGAGATGTTATAAGTGGTGGAATTCACAGAACTAACAATCGGACGAAGAGGAATGCCTTCTTTATGGATTTTGGGAAGGCAATATAGTTTAGGATAAGATGAGTTGTAGATAGTTAACGATTTTGCAAAACTATATATGTGGTCTCATCCTTCAACATACTTTCTGTTTTTTCAATATACTCAATGCGATCCATTGCCACAGTACAACCTCCCTTGTCAGCTTGTACAATTATCAATGCTGAATTTGTCTTTAGGAACTGTTGTGTTTTCTTGAATTGTTCAATAAAAGGTCCCCGTTTTTCATACTTTGAACGATTAACAAAATTTGTTATAATATTAGTAGATTTTGATCTCAATGCGTCCCTGTGTTCAGGTGAAACAGAGTCTATTATGTTTTCAACATCGGCAAGAAGATCATTCATTTTGAGGTCCCCATGAGTACAACGTATTGCAAATTTTGGTCCCAAAGAAAGGAAATCTGAGATATCCACTGGAATATCAACACTGGAGATGTTTTTGAACCAATGTGAATTATCATCAAAGCATTTCTTAAGTTTAGATTGTCTTTTAAACAGCTCATTAAATTTTTTGGTGTTTTGAATTTTTAGTTTGTTAAAAGTGAACATGTAAGACTTATTTACTCTGTCACAATATTCCCCCACAACATGCTCCGGCAACACTGTCAACATTTTGCACTTGATTGAATCAACAACCTTTTGACATCTCGAAACATTATCACATGTTATTTTCATCTCAAAATTTAAAATTTGAACGCTAATCTTCTGAAAGAACCTATCCACCAAACCAAACCATTTTGAGTTATATGAATCCATCAATAAGCTTCCCATATTTCTCAAACCCTCATAAATATGTCTGGGTATTATCTCAGAAGTACGGCAGCGCAAAAGAAATACTCTCCTGTTCCTCAATTTAGCAAGCTTTTGGTTAAAATTAGTGAAACTCTTCAATAATTCTGTTATCTTGCGTCCATAGGTTTGTGTGACATGTTGATAAAAACCCATCCTAATTGAATAGAAATTTTTGTTATTTATCGACCTTTATATACTAAGTAGATGAAAGTTATCGGGTATAGGTCTTTGGAAATAAAATTAAACCATTAATCCATTAAATTCTCAATATTTCGCCAAATTTTATTGGCTTCATCAGGAGAAAATCTACGACACAAAATAACAGTTGTAAGCTGAAAATACAAATACAAATATGTGTGAATAAAAACTTACTAGGAAATACCGTGGACAAGAACATACACGATTAAAAACACAAACTCTTCAAGGAACAGTAAAATATAAGTTACACTAAGTCAAATGCTCACAGCCAAATGAATCAATAAATAATGCAAACGATAAAGAACATGAAAAACTTATACAAAAAATTTCTCTTAAAGACAAAAAACCGTCATGTGTGAGATAACAGAAAAGTCTGGTCTGAATGAATAATTTAAAAATGGAACGAACTACAAAATTGCACTGTAAATATTACTTAACTGATTTATGTCAGATTTGAAATTAACTGTACTGACTGTTTTTTTGAAGTAATACATTTCATGGAAGAGTCTCTTTTTATAATTACTTTCGTATTTTAAAATTTTTTACATCAGGAAAATTAAACGAATGCCCTGTTTCCTTATGATGCTTAACTAACGCACATGAATTCTTTAGGATTTTACAATCACTCTTGTGCTGCGTGATTCTTTGCTTAAGCCATTGTTGCGTCTGTCCAATGTAAACTCCCTCACACTCATTACAACCTATTTTATAAATTACATTAGCATTCAAGGCAGAAGGCGTTCTATCTTTGACTCTTGTGAAAAGGTGCGATACTCTCTTAGGGTTGTATCTAACTATGTTGACATTAACAAAGTGTTTAAAAACTGACACCAAAGCATTAGTCAAAGCACACATATTTTAGTTTTAACAATGTTTTTTATGAACAAATTTTTGGAACTCCCATGTGGTCGCCCATAAGCCCCATCTTAGCTAATATAGTGTTAGACTATTTGTTAGACAATGTGCTTCAGCAGCTGCCTTTTACAGTTCCTTTCATGTATAAATATGTGGATGACCTCTTGTGTTCTGTGCCATCTGGTGAGATTCAAAATACTTTGGACATATTCAATTCTTTCAATCAATTTTTGAAGTTTACTCTTGAGTTGGAGGATAACTGTTGCATTCCTTTTCTTGACACAAAAGTTATACGAACTGAGGGTAATGTGGTTATTTTGGATTGGTATTCAAAGCCCACGTCTTCTGAAAGATTCCTCAATTATCAATCTAATCATCCTAACAATCAGAAAATTAACACTGTGTTGGCTATGAAGAAAAGAGTTACTTCCATTAGTGACGATAGATTTCTACAGATCAATCTGAGAAAATTATATAATATATTCAAAAACAATGGTTACCCTGAACACGTTTTGAGGAGGCTTATTTTTAATTCGAAGAGTCATTGTGAGGATAAAAATGAATTGATTGTTCCTTTGATGTCATACAGGAAACTTCCTTTCATTCCAAATTTGACTAATGCTTTGGTGTCAGTTTTTAAACACTTTGTTAATGTCAACATAGTTAGATACAACCCTAAGAGAGTATCGCATCTTTTCACAAGAGTCAAAGATAGAACGCCTTCTGCCTTGAATGCTAATGTAATTTATAAAATAGGTTGTAATGAGTGTGAGGGAGTTTACATTGGACAGACGCAACAATGGCTTAAGCAAAGAATCACGCAGCACAAGAGTGATTGTAAAATCCTAAAGAATTCATGTGCGTTAGTTAAGCATCATAAGGAAACAGGGCATTCGTTTAATTTTCCTGATGTAAAAATTTTAAAATACGAAAGTAATTATAAAAAGAGACTCTTTCATGAAATGTATTACATCAAAAAAACAGTCAGTACAGTTAATTTCAAATCTGACATAAATCAGTTAAGTAATATTTACAGTGCAATTTTGTAGTTCGTTCCATTTTTAAATTATTCATTCAGACCAGACTTTTCTGTTATCTCACACATGACGGTTTTTTGTCTTTAAGAGAAATTTTTTGTATAAGTTTTTCATGTTCTTTATCGTTTGCATTATTTATTGATTCATTTGGCTGTGAGCATTTGACTAAGTGTAACTTATATTTTACTGTTCCTTGAAGAGTTTGTGTTTTTAATCGTGTATGTTCTTGTCCACGGTATTTCCTAGTAAGTTTTTATTCACACATATTTGTATTTGTATTTTCAGCTTACAACTGTTATTTTGTGTCGTAGATTTTCTCCTGATGAAGCCAATAAAATTTGGCGAAATATTGAGAATTTAATGGATTAATGGTTTAATTTTATTTCCAAAGACCTATACCCGATAACTTTCATCTACTTATATATATATATATATATATATATATATATATATATATATATATATATATATATTCTATAGTTTTTGTGAGTATACTGAAGAATTAGTCCTTGTTTTGTTGTAGTTTTTTGTAAACCATGAACCATAAGAGAAATTTTAGTTTAGTTAATTCATGTTATTTTCATAATTAAAGGATAATAATATAAGTGACATTGAAATTTCTCTTGATGTTCTTCCAGATAGCAGTATGAATATTATTGAACTTCAGATCACATCTGTTCTGGGAACAAATGTAATAATTACTCTCACAAGTTCATCAAAGCTGCATCAGAAATTAATTTTCAAATGAAAACCGGGAGAGAAGTCGAACGAAATTTCTATGGCTTCCATTCTACAGTATCTACGAATAAAGGCATCATATTTGTCTGAAAGTCAATTATTGCGAAGTTAAGTTTCCAAAAGTTACTCCTCAATTCGACAAAGAACTTCAAAAACAGATATTTATTCATCAGAAAATAATTGATGAACCAAGAAAATGCATAACAAAGAGGCTGATATGAAAAGCTTCCAGGTATTCGTATAGATGTTTCATCAATGGAATATTTCATTGGAAGTGATATTTTGAGTGAGAAATGAAGGTTTCTTAGTCTAAATTTGTTTTCTCCTCTGAATGCTTTTTTCAATTCGATGTTCTAAAGTTATAAATGATAGAAAAACACTTCTCGGCACCCAACCATAAGTCCAAAGATACCCATAAAGCTATCGTTCATTTTACACAATTGTTGAGTAGTTGCACACTACTTGGTGTAATTGTTGGTCTCTTGACATTCCTGATGAAGTTAACCACCCCTTGAGCAATGTCTTACCCACAATCTCTCAAACGTTATTGTAATGAAGAAGAAATTCGGTCAGAAGAGCATCCGCAGTAGCTATTCGACCAAGATAGGACAATGCATGAAGAACCTTTATGGTCAAGTACCAAGTTCTAGATAGTAACTTGATAAAATGCATAGTACCCATAAAAGGTTTTTGGAGCAGGGGTCTCCAAACTAGGGCCGACGGGCCTAATCTGGCCTCCCAGTTCCATCAATCTAGCACTAGACAGGCCAGATTGATGGCACAAGACAGCAAATGTCTTATTGTTGTTACTATTGCAACACATTCAGAATAGTAATTGAAATGCAAAAGAAAGCGTATGTTTGCTCAGATTGCGCTCTTTGCTACTAGCCTAGTGTAGAAATATAGTTAAGGGCTGAAAAATTGAAACTGTTTTGGCCCTCAGAACATAATTTAAAAACCATTCTGAACCTATGACTTCAAAGTTTGGAGACCCCTGGTCTAGAGTCCTTTCCTGATCCAAAGACATGATATGGTGTCATATTCCTAGAGCATCCAAGGCATTAGGAAGGTCTTGTCCATAGTCCAAAGATGTTTATAACTTTAGGATTAGCAGCTTCTAGCAGCCATAAGGGACAGATTAGTAGTCCTTATGTTTTTGTAAACAAAACTTCTCGCTTACTTGGAAATTCAAAAACTCAAATGCTCTCTCTCTCTCTCAGTGTATAATAAATATTTCTACAAACTGCATTTATTGATACTTTAGAAGAAGATCTTCAGTCTTTTATTTTGATCAAACTACCAAAATGATAAAATTTTACTTCTGTTTCGTTACAGTAAAATTAGTAAAATAACTTTTCATGTGATACCGAATAAACCTGTATTTACGTATACGAAAAAAAAGTGAAAATATTCTACACATATTTGGAATTTCGGAACAAACTAAAAGCATTATCGCCCAAACTAAAAGTGTTTTCGCCCACAGTTCCTACTTATCGAGTTCTACAGTGAACTTACAATGATTTAGAAAGTAACTGATTTAAAGACATCTTGTTGAATCTGAACAAACAACAATAACCGCCTCACCACCGGAAATCGGCTTCACTCTTACATAACAAACAAAAAAGTCGTTATGGGAGTATGTTAGAAACAACTATAAAAAGAAGCGTAAAGCTCAGAAACCATTTTGTCGACAACACGACCAAATTCCCTATAGTCTGTTCACCGGTCAAAGTCGCTGCCCTCGGGTCATAAAAGTAAAGAATTTAACACCATCAACGCCTGTGGATAAAAGCAGAACGACCAAAACTTATGACCTCTACATTCGTAACCCACAGCACACTTCTTCTTTCGGAGTTCTACTCTGTTCGCCAGAGTGGAAAATTACCAATCAATGCAACTGATATGGAAGGAAATTTGTGTCATATAAAAAATGAATTATTACCATATTTCTGGCGATTAGGTTGGAGTAGCTGAATGTGTCATATTATCTATGATTCGTTTAAGGCCTGGTTAAACATGAGTTAGAGCAGAAACCTCTCCCGAAAAATTAGATAGATGAAGATTTATTCGTGAACTTATACACAATAAGAATAAATTCATAAGCATAAATAGATTCAAGTTAAAACTACACATTAAAAATAACATTACCTTAAAAGCTCTAAAACACACTAACTTTTCTGTTGTTTCCAACCACGACATCAAATCGAGAGAGTAGTTGGAAAAACACTATCCAAATCTCATATTTCTTAGTGAAAGTTATTGAATACAATAAAGTGGCTTGAGGTGTCATTCTGTTAATTCTTCAACAAACATACCTCATCTAAATATATATATATATATATATATATGTTTATTCATATATGCTAACCCTATATTCTTTTCTTGGTTTGTTTATGTATAGGACTGTTTTTACATGAACATAATTTTAGCAGGTTTCCACTTTGAAAACCTGCTTATTTAAATGGGTGCGATTAGTAAAGTATGACCTAGGACCAAAATAGTTTTCCGTTTCATGACTTTTTATGATGGTTGGCACCAAAAACTCAATTTCATATATCTCTATATATCTCTATATATATATGTATATATATCTATATATATATATATATATATATATATATATATATATATATATATATATATATATATATATATATTATATATATATATTATATATATATTATATATATATATATATATATATATGTATATATATATATATATATATATATATATATATATATATATGTCAATTTCTCCATAGGAAGGCCATTCCGATATGAAAGGCCCGTATTTATTCACAAAGTGGACTGCAGTGAAAAATGTGATTGCGATGCTCTGGAACAAGTATGTGCAGCAAAATACCTTGGTCTCACTTTCGACCAGAATATAAATTTTAAGGCCCATATACAGAAGGTCAAAGAGAAATTGTACACAATTATACCGAGATTCTACTTTCTCAGAGAGATTGTTCCAATTAGTACATTACGTATGACATATTTCGCTCTTGTACAGTCTGTCCTAACATATGGAACAAGTATTTGGGGAGGAATCTATAGGACTAACATCAACCCTTTGATAACAACACAAAAACACTTTACTCGAATAATATTTCACGCTAATAAACTCGAACCGTCAAAACCTTTATTTGATCGATTGAAAGTCTATGCTTTAGAACAACTACATAAATTACATGTCTGTAAATCAATATATAAGATATATATAATCAACTAAATTTAAAAATACAACAGACCGTCAGAGGATTTAAGTGCATAATGCAACCCAAAGTTAACCGGACCCACACTTTGAACTCTTTCTATTATCAGGGACCAAAAAACTTCAATAGTATGAGAATTCCAGAGACATTAAAGCAATACAAAGAAGTTGAACGCTTCATCAAAAGCTCTATTACATATACAGAATAAAGAATTTATTGAGAGGTCAAGACCTACTTCCACAGGACGAAGTACCCTGAAAAATACCGACTACGAACCATATTATCTGCGCACGGGCAGGAAATGCCTTGCAGAAATACTCACATATTTATGAATCCTTTATATTAATAAGATTTAGTTATATTTCTACAGAACTATATTAATTAAGTTATATGGAATTTGGTAACAAAAGTTTATTTATTTTTTATTTGTATGTCATTTAAACAGTGTTAATTGTAAACGGCGAGGATGCCAATAAAATTGTACGCACTCTCATCGAATCCGATACAAATGGCTGAATCTTTTCTGAATAAAATTATTATTATTATTATATACATTTTGTATGTATGTATGTGAGAGCTTATGTATTTTCAAGTTCATTACACGATAAAGGGCGCAATTTTGGAACAATATGGTTGAAAGTTTGTAAATAGGTAATTTCATATGATATCTTGGATGGGATTGTTTTTGGTTCGAATTGGTTGGGGGCTGACCCCCCTGGGAGGAAAATAAATCTTGTTTACACGATAAACAGCGCAATTTTGTAGCAATAGAGTTGAGAGTTTATATCTAGGTAGTTTTGTATGATATCTTGAACGAAATTGTTTTTGCATTACATAACGTGAACAAGGAAAATTCTTCAATAATTTTAAAAAATTATCAAACAACTTTCCAAGGAAGCTGGTTATACTTATTCAGCAACGCAAAATCTGCATTCACAATCGAACGGTGAATTATAGAAGTTGTCAAGTCACCCTGACTCAAAATCTGCATACAACTGTTTCGATCTTATTAGATCTCATCAGTGCAGCTTATTTGACTCGGAGTGAATTGTCGACTAGTATGTTTTTCATGATTTGGTTGTTATATTTTGCGTATTAAGCGACTAGAATATTCGGAGCGCGCTGTCGTGAGTATATCCAAAGGTTTTAAATCACTATGTTAGTGTGCCTTGGAATCATATACATCACTGTTGTAGAGTAGATATCTTCATATCAGGAGGTACGTGTTCGAGCGACGAATTTCTGCATTTTCAGTCTAAGCGATGAATTGTTGTTTCCCAATATCTTTGGTGGGATGGCGCTCTGGATTGTTATTCATCCATTGTTACTGACCACGATTTGTATTGGTGAACAATTAGAAATTTGTTAATTCACTCCGAGTCAAATAAGCTGCACTGATGAGATCTAATAAGATCGAAACAGCTGTTTCCAGATTTTGAGTCGGGGTGACTTGACAACTTCTATAATTCACCGTTCGATTGTGAATGCAGATTTTGCGTTGCTGAATACGTATAACCAGCTTCCTTGGAAAGTTGTTTGATAATTTTTTTAAATTATTGAAGAATTTTCCTTGTTCAAGTTATGTAATGTATGAAATTGACCATGGTCGACTAGTATGTTTTTCATGATTTGAAATTGTTTTTGGTTTGAATTGGTTGTGGGGTTGACCCCCGGGGAAAGAAATAAATCTTATTTACACGATAAAAGGCGCAATTTTGAAGCAATAGGGTTGAAATTTCGTGAATTAGTAGTTTCGTATGATATCTTAGATGGAATTGGTTTTGGTTCGAATTGGTTATGGGGTTGAGCCCCCAGGGGCAAAATCAATCTTGTTTGCAGCACAGAAGGCGCAATTTCAAAGCAATATGGTTAAGGTTTGTATCTAGGTAGTTTTTTTATGATATCTTGAATGGAATTGGTTTTGGTTCGAATTGGTTGGGGGGTTGACCCCCGGGGAAAGAAATAAATCTTATTTACACGATAAAAGGCGCCATTTTGAAGCAATAGGGTTGAAATTTCGTGAATTGGTAGTTTCGTATAATATCTTAGATGGAATTGGTTTTGGTTCGAATTTGTTAGGGGGTTGAGCCCCCAGGGGGAAAATCAATGTTGTTTTTATAGTAGAATTGGTTTTGGTTCGAATTGGTTGGGGGGTTGACCCCTCGGGGGAGGAAATAAATCTTCTTTTCACGATAAAGGGCGTAATTTCGGAGCAATAAGATTGAAAGTTTGTGAGTAGGTAGTTTCGTATGATATGTTGAATGGGATAGGTTTTAATACGAATTGGTTGGGGGTTGACCCCCCAGGGAAATAAATCTTGTTTACACGATAAAAGGCGCAATTTTGAAGCAATAGGGTTGAAATTTCGTGAATTAGTAATTTCGTATAATATCTTAGATGGAATTGGTTTTGGTTCGAATTTGTTAGGGGGTTGAGCCCCCAGGGGGAAAATCAATGTTGTTTTTATATTAGAATTGGTTTTGGTTCGAATTGGTTGGGGGGTTGACCCCTCGGGGGAGGAAATAAATCTTCTTTTCACGATAAAGGGCGTAATTTCGGAGCAATAAGATTGAAAGTTTGTGAGTAGGTAGTTTCGTATGATATGTTGAATGGGATAGGTTTTAATACGAATTGGTTGGGGGGTTGACCCCCCAGGGAAATAAATCTTGTTTACACGATAGAAGGCGCAATTTTGGGACCATAGTGTTGAAACTTTGTATGTAGGTAGTTTCGTATGATATCTTGGATGGTATTTATTTCGATATAAATTGGTTAGGGGGTTGACCCCCCGGAAGAGGAAAGGAATATTGTTCACACGATAGAGTGAACAAAAATAATTGAATGAATAGAGTTTTTAAACTGGATACGTTTTGAAAACCTGCTTCTCTAATGCAGCTCGCTTCGATAGAGTTGTTTAAAATTATTATTTGAATAGAAATAACAGGAGAATTAAATCAGAAGTCTCCGTTGACAGTCGATTTCTAATCTCCAATTTATCTAATGAAGTTAGTCATTTATCGATCCATATTTTCTGCCCAGCCCACAACACAGTTATTAGATAGAAAATCGTTCATCTTAGTCACATTTTCGGTTGGATGCTAATGTGCACCAGATTGAATTTCAGGGTGAAGCGCGATCATAATTTCGAAGTTGCATCAATTTTCCATTAGCACCGTCTCGTCTATCAATGAGGATGCATTGACCTTTAGGATCTAGAAAGTGTACACTACTGAAATCAATAGTGGAGGTTGAATTAATTAGATAAATTATATTTTTCCAAGTAACAATAATTTGGATTGATTGGGCCGATACTTGGTGTAAATTAATAAACATATTAAAACAATGGTTAATAATAACAATTTACACTTTTATTAAAAGAAATAACGCATGCGCACGTTTCAGTGGAACTTCATCTTCTTCAGATGCTAATGGCAAACTAACAATGTTTCTCTGTTATATCGAAAACAAGAAATAAAGAGATGACAAATTGTGTAGAAGGGGTAAATGGAAAGATGGTTACAAACAATTATCAGAATAGGAAAAACCAATTCTGAACTGCTAGTCAGGTAGTTCGGTAATTTTGAAAAGATTGAGAAGAGGACTTGAAGTATGATCGATTCGGCTATTCAATAGGAGACCGGAATGCTTGTATTTATTTATCTGTAATGATTCTAAAAAATTAAGTTTAATTCCCTTACTTTCAGTATTTAATATTTTAAAATCGAAACTGAATGTGTGATTTTCATGGATTAAATGGTTTGCATAATGTGAATCCGACTTCTGATTCACAAAGCTATGTTTGTGTTCTGAAATTCTAATTTAAAAACTTCTGAAAGTTCTACCAATGTGAAACTTATCACAATCACATAAAGATAATAAATCAGGAATTTATAAAATTAATTGTGGTGATTGTGATAAGTTTTACATTGGTAGAACTTTCAGAAGTTTTCAAACTAGAATTTCAGAACACAAACGTAGCTTTGTTAATCAGAAGTCGGATTCACATTATGCAAACCAAGAAAATCACAAATTCAATTTTAAAATATTAAATATTGGAAGTAAGGGAATTAAACTTAATTTTTTAGAATCATTACAGATAAATAAATACAAGCATTCTGGTCTCCTATTGAATAGCCAAATCATACTTCAAGCCCCCTTCTCAATCTTTTCAAAATTACCGAACTACCTGACTAGCAGTTCAGAATTGATTTTTCCTATTCTAATAAGTATTTATAACCATCTTTCTATTTACCTCTTCTACACAATTTGTCATCGCTTTATTTCTTGTTTTCGATATAACAGAGAAACATAGTTAGTTTGTCATTAGCATCTGAAGAAGGTGAAGTTCCACCGAAACGTGCGTCATGCGTTATTTCTTTAATAAATGTGTAAATTGTTATTATTAACCATTGTTTTAATAAATAATAGATTGCATTTGAATTATGGACAAAAGATTATACGGAATTAATTTTTTCTCAAAAATCTGTTTTGAACCCATACAACAACTGTAATTATTAATCAATAATTTCCAAAATTTGAACTATATGTTCTATGAAGTCTATAAAAAATTTTTATACATCATCAGTTTGAACAATCCTAAAAAGTATCATCAATAATTTGATATGTACGTATTCAATATAAAACATCACATATCTACTATATCTAGAGAACTGCTTCTATATTTTTCTTTCATTGAAATATTGTCCTATTCCAACGTTCATCTTTATATACCATACACTACTGTAGTCGCATTTAAACCATTGGATACTGAAAAGGGGAGGAATAGCCAATTACAACTATCAGGAAATAGAAAAGATTCAGAAGTGGATAATGTAAATAATGTATAAAAAACTTTTTACTTGCCCCTCTAAAGATCAATTCAGAGCTGCAAATGTATTTACCACCAGTCAACTCTATTTAAGGGCTCTCCATATATACCAGCAGTGAAAGAAGTGACCTATCTTTACCAAAAACCAAATATTGAGGCATCGCTTCTCCTCTGTATAACAAGATACCAAACAAATTGAAATATGTTGATGGTTCATGCAGCTTTAATAGAAATTTAAAATACTGGATGGAACAACAATGCTGGAACATCTAGATGATTTTCTGAAATTGAAAAAATTTCATTCAGAGAATTTTTAAAATAAAACACACTTATGTTTCACTATATAAAAATATTTAGGTTCTGTATTTAGCAGTATAGGATAGTCGACATGTTTCGAGTTATGAACTCATTATCAAGACTGACTAAAGGTGAGTATTACATCTTATTTTATGAAACAGACAAAAGCAAAGGTGTAATTCACTATTATGGGCGGAACTTATTTCGAGAATTTCAAGAAGGTCAAGGCGCTTTCCTTTGTTACCTGAATGTAAAAATTGGGTTTTGTTGAAATCCAGGAAATGATTAAATTTTATACAATGTTCCGAGGAGCCAGTGGTATTTTTATTTTGTAAAATTTACTTTTTATGTTCTTCAACACGAATGTTTATATTCCTTCCTGTTTGTCCAATATAGAAAGCAGGACATTCGTCACAAAATATTTTGTAAACACCACTGTTTTCTCCGATGTTAGATTTCTCTTTACTATTGACTAAGAATGACTTCAAGTTTCTTTTCTTTGTACAAATTGTTTCGACGTTATTTTTCAATAGTCTGTTACTGTTTTGCCACTCAAATTTGGCACGTAATTTATTGGGAGTTATCTTTGTTCTTCATTTATAGTTTGCGTGGGGTATATTGAACGCAACAGATACTTTATTCGTTTTTTCCCAATGAGCTTATCGATAAATCTTTCATTGTAACCGTTATTGGTGCCTAATAATTCAATTGTATTGTATATGTAATAAATAAGTTCCGCGCATAATAGTCAATTACCCCTTGTAAACGAACAAATTGATTTTCAGGTATCACCTTTGCTTTTGTCTGTTTTATAAAATAATGAGTTCATAACTCGAAACATGTCGACTATCCTTTACTGCTAACTACAGTATCTAAATATTTTTATATAGTGAAACATAAGCCAAGTGTGTTTTATTTTAAAGTTTATACTTTATTCTTTATGATGTTTCACCAAGTGATGTGCGAGAATTCAATCTCAGAGAATTTTATTTTGTTTCAAAAGGACGTAAATTTCTCTCTTTTACATTAGATAACTCAGAACAGGCTATACTATGATTTTATTCAGAGAATTAAATTTTATTTCAATAGGATATATACTTCTCACCGTTACATTAGATAGATAAGTTAGAATAGGCTACTTTATAATTTTATTTAGAGAATTTTATTTCTTTCAAGATGACATATATCAGTCACCTTAGTACTAGATTAAAGTTATTAAGATTTTGCATGTATTTTTCATCACATTCTTATTATTATATCATTATACCTACGTTTTGTATATCGAATAGGAATTATGTCATGCATTAAAGATTTAATTCAGGGTTTCTCATACTTTATTTTCATGCAAACCTGGTTATTTTAAAGCAACACTGCATATTTTATAGATTGGGTAATTCGAACTAGGAAATTTTTAACTAAACGCGCTTGCAGCACGCCCTCATTAAGTTATAAGATTGGCAGGACATTAAATAAATACAATATAAGAACCATGAATTCAAATTTAAAAAACTGAAGATTTTGCTTCAAGGAACGACCTTCTAGAAGCTATAGAGATGACTTCGTCCAGCTCCAGAAACTTCCCCATCACCAAATAGATCTTAGGGTATCCCTGCATTCATTTGAGCACTAATATGTATAAATAAATGGTTGCATTTTCAAAACAGTTCTAATAAATCTTTATATGATGGGTGATAAATAGCCCGAAACATATATATATATATATATATATATATATATATATATATATATATATATATATATATATATATATATATATATATATATATATATATATATATATATATATATATATATATATATATATATATATATATATATATATATATACATGACAGGGGTAAGGGTAAGAAAGGGGGC
This sequence comes from Cynegetis impunctata, assembly GCA_030704885.1. Classification (NCBI taxonomy): domain Eukaryota; kingdom Metazoa; phylum Arthropoda; class Insecta; order Coleoptera; family Coccinellidae; genus Cynegetis; species Cynegetis impunctata. The sequence continues at coordinate 350,845 of JARQZK010005094.1, read as the reverse complement.
CCGGGGGTATCTTCCTGGTTAAGAGCCGCTGGCGAAAATTTACTTTTTTAAATTCATTTCTAATTTTAATTTTAATCAGTTTTTTGTATAAGTCTGTTTATCGACCTGCTTAAATTTTTATTGGGCAATATGCCCTCTGTAACGAAAGCAATCAAAATCGGATTAACTCTTCCAGACACAACCTGTACCGTTGAGAGGTCCTTCAGAGTCAAGACATAGCTAAGATCGACTATGAAGCATGATGGACTTTCCGGGTTTTGTATGATGAGTATTCATCGTAAAAGAGTCCTGTAAAATATATGTGATAAATAAATACAGGGTTCGACCCAGAATAATGCTGTTATTATTCAAAATAAGTAACTTGAAAAAATATGTTTATAGTTTAAGTTAAAATTTTAAGAAAGATGAATGTAGGATTTTGATTATGTTGTAATTTCATTCGTTTTTTCTCAAACCTGGAGGGGAAATGCCCGATTTGCCCCCTCTTGCCGGAGCCCATATATATACATATATATATATATATATATATATATATATATATATATATATATATATATATATATATATATATATATTTATATATATATATATATATATATATATATATATATATATATATATATGTATATATATATATATATATATATATATATATATATATATAAAATGAAGTGAACTAGGACATTTATTTGAAACTAATCAAACAAACCTCCTAGCGGAGCTGGTTATACGAGTTCACGAAACATCGAAATGCCTCCATATACCTTGGATGGTGTATGTAGAAACATTATCTGTCTATCATTTCCATTGATTGTGATAAACAACTTAATGTTTCTAACATACACCATCCAAGGTATATGGAGGCATTCTGATATTTCGTGAACTAGTTCACTTCATTTTAATGCCACGAACGTGTATCGATAACACGAAGAATTCTGTTTTCAATATATATATATATATATATATATATATATATATATATATATATATATATATATATATATATATATATATATATATATATATATATATATATATATATATATTTATATATATATTATATATATATATATATATATATATATATTATATATATATATATTATAATATATATATATAATATATATATATATATACTATATATATATATATATATACTATACTATATATATGAAGATTGAATATACTAATTCTAGTGGAAGCAATATGAGTGTTTTATTTTAATTAATATATACTATCCTCTATCTTGTCTATGCGTATAGTTACAGAAAAGATTTTCCTCCTACAGTACTAGATACTATACATCATAATCATCATTGGAGATTAATCATCACTTGCCTTTCAATTAGTAAGTAGAAGATCTCTAAATAATTTGCAGTAGTTGGAACGTATAAAACCTTTTAAAATTATCGCGGAACAGCTTTTCAAATTCATCGGAACAGTTTTGTTACGTAGAACAACAGTTTTGGGAACCATAGTTCTTAAATTATTAAGTCCTGAAAATCTCCCCCTATCACTCCATCATCATAATTGGGTATCAAATATTTTATTTTATAATGATATGGCTCTTCAAATATTCATTTCATCCGAGTGGGTTCACTGAATGAAACACTCCACGACTACAGTTTCCCTTTCAGGGTTTACCATAGGTTATTTTGAATTATCTACAAAAACCCCACTATGTCAAAAGGGTAATCAGTCATCGAACACAAATTCGTTAAAAGCTTATCATCGTCTGTATTCCCGTATGAATACGGGGAATAAATCAAAGAGATGGAAGGCAATTGACACGATTCCATTTACATTAAACTATATACACACGCAGCGCTCGTGAAAGAGTCGAACTATTATTCAATCTATCAGAGAATGGCACATTCAATTTGCTTTCCTCTTTTACTGTTGACACACCATCAGGACCATCGCTTAGCCTGTTTAGTCGATCGCTACGTAAAAAATTGGTCTTTTCGTGACGAGCCGGAAACATTTTTGTGTAAGATAAAAGATTAATCCACTCTGAATGGAGTTGATATTTAGTGTGGGTTTTGTTCTAATTTTATAGTTCAATGCACAAATAATATATTTTTCTCTTTTGGAACAAAGTTCCTTACGGCAGGCTAGGAGGAGATAGGGATTTCGCTGCGGGACCAAACTGAATAATATGCGAGACTAAAAGTGTGACGGAAATATACTGACGCTTCACGCTGACTGACGAAAGTCACGCTTTTAGTTAACACGAGCGAATATTGTATACCTTTCTTTCTCCCTCTTTCTTTCCGTTCTCTCATCCCTTCTCTTTTCTTTCCCACTCCGCCACGTCAATCGCCAAATGCATTATATGTACCCATTAATTCATGTACATGCAACTCGAAAACGTCAGATGTGAAACATCGAAATAATTTTGTATAAGTTATATGCATGAGAGAACAGATTACGATAGGAATCAGTTTCGGCATAATGAAAATGAAAAGATAAAGCTTTACAAATTTGTTCCATAAAATAATGACTACGTATAGTAGGTTTATTTTCTATTATATAATAATAATAATAATAATATTCATTTACACAAGTTGAAAACATCATTACAACACGTATAAATATTTGCCATTAAAACTTATATGGCCTGTCATGATTAAAATAGAATATACCTAGGTATATGAACAATCAGGTACACACACACATACCTCATATGGCTTGGCATTGAGATAATAGTGTAGAACGGAAGTACAGGAACCTCAGGAGAAAAATTCATTTAGATCATATATGGTTTTTTCCAAGAGCAAATCCTTAATCTTCCTGGTGAATGCAGGTAAGCTAAACAACTTCAAATGGCCTGAGAGCTTGTTATATAGCTTAAGACAGGTGTAGTTTGGGCCTTGTTGGGTCTTCTTTATTCTGGCATGCGGGACAGAGAAGTTATGTTTCTCTCGTGTGTTATAACTGTGGTAGTGAGAGTTCCTCGGAAATCTATCCTGGTGCCGATGGACATATTTGACGCAGGTAAGTATGAAAACGGATATAGTTGTTAGTATCTTTTCCCTCTTGAAAACGTCTCTACAACTGTCAGTTTTTTCCATGTTGAAAATAGCTCTTATAGCACTCTTCTGTTTTAGTAGCACTTTTTGGGCTTCTACAGATTGCCCCCACAGTATAATACCATAGGTGATGAGACTATGGAAACTGGAGTAGTAGGTCATTTTTGCGATGCTACTATCGGTTATTTGCCGCATCCTCCTGATCAGGAAAATGGAGGTCGACAGCTTCTCGCAGAGGCCGTCCACATGCCCGCTCCAGCTCAGAGACTGCCGAAACTCTAACCCCAAATACAGAAACGACGAATCAGTTTTTTCTCGGTTGGTGAACACGATTTTCTGTGTTTTACTCTGATTCGTCAGTAGCCCATTTGCTGTGAACCATCTCTGCGCCTCTGTTTCACCGTTCGATGTCATTTCGCGCAATTTGCTTCTAGTTTCTGATTTGTTAAGCAGACTCATGTCATCAGCATAACAGCAGCTACTACTGGACGTTACATTATCAAAGATATCATTAATGTATAAGATAAAAAGAATTGGGCCCAGAATAGATCCCTGGGGAACCCCACATTCAATTTTGGCTAACGTATAGCGTGGCGATACGTTATCCTCTCGTTATATACACTTTTGCGTCTATTCTTCACATTGCGTTGACGACCGAGTGGTCTGAGTACTGACTTCTGGTGTGACGTATTTCTGATTTCGAATCCCAAAGGTTACTCCTGGCTTTTTAAATTTTTTTATTTACAATCTCGTAGGAGTTCTTAGCCCCACATTTCAATATTAATTATTTCAACTTGGATTAGTATAAGTTATTACGTCTGTCGTACGACCTGACACGCACAGGTTTCGTTTTCGCAAATTATGGTCCTTCTATATTATCCGAAGTGTCCTGGTGTCCCATGACACCGTTTATTATTTTTCCCTTTTTGTTTAGGGGATGCTCTCGATTTACTATATGGAGCGATAGTGACAGTATTTGGGGGATAAAATGAGCATAGTTAAACAAGAACATATATTTGTTGCAGTTTCAGTTCTATTTTTAACCGAAACTAAATTTAACTTTTTAGTTTTGCGATTTGGTTTAGTTCATCGCCAGAAGTGCCACATTTGTAGAAGTAATAACTCACAGGGAAAACCTATATGGCCAGGTTCCAAGTCTCTGGATTGCTTTTGGGCAAAATGAACAGCAATTTCCTGGATAATCTCCTTAAAAAGAGGTATTTGGGCTAAGGACTGGCCCAATTAACCTTAACCTAGAGCAACGTACATCAATTTTCGTAGATTGAAGGCCATGTTCGATCTTATTATACTAAAACCGTGCGACACAGAAAGTTTGACCCTTTGCAGGCCTCTTCCGCACCTCAAGGCAGCTTCCAGGAGCAGATTGAGGATTTTGTGGTTTTTTTGGGGAATAATAACTCATGAATGAGTACCTAACAAAAATTGATTCCGTTCCTTGTTTCAATTGTATCAAAACACCAAGATTGAAGAGTCGGAATGATGGTTTAGAATTCATGATAGAATACCTAGGTATATGAATGGTAAGACATAACCAAATTAGACACTGATGGCATGACAGATAAATAAGGAAATAATTTTCAAAATTTATATTGTAATTGTATGACGATATTGTTTTTATGCTCTAGATGTTTTTTAATCTATTTTTATACTAAGGTGAGCAGTGAGTATGTCCCTGAAACTCTTTCAACACTGCCAAGGAATATTCGAGTTCTGAATAATTTTAAACCATTCAGAAAAAGTTTCTTTAGATTGATTTTGAATTCTGAGCCATATGATATAGAATTTATTTTGTATTGTAAATCTATGTAGTAATTTTAGAATGAGCGATTAATATGCATGTTCTGTTTGTATGATTTTGTTTTTTGTGATTTATCTGTAAGTTTTTAACATTTTTCTCAATATTGTTGTTTATTATTGGTTTTTGTAATATTTTCAATATTTGTGAAATGAACTTATATTCTGTTCTATTCTATTCTATTCTATTCTATTCTATTCTATTCTATTCTATTCTATTCTATTCTATTTATATATATATATATATATATATATATATATATATATATATATATATATATATAGATATATATATATATATATATATATCTATATATATATATATATATATATATATATATATATAATATAAATATATATATATATATATATATATATTATATATATATATATCTATAACATATAAATATATATATATATATATATATATATATATATATAATATATTATATATATTATATATATATATATATATATATTATATATATATTATTTATATATATTTAATATTATATATATATATATATACATATATATATATAATATATATATCCTATATATATATATATATGTATATATATATACAGGGTGACCCAGAGCTACGTAATCCGTCCATAACTTTTTTGTCATTGAAGATATCGATATGAAATTTTCAGAGCAAATATGATCTAACTGAGTTTATTTTTCAAAATTATTTTCAAGAAAATTGCACTTCCGGTTTTGCCGGAAGTGATATCAACTTTGTTATTTCAAATGGAATACCCTGTATGTTTTTGATTTTCGAATTTCTTATGTAATTTATAATAAAATTGTCATAACATTCTTTTTACCTAAAATGAACAGTTTTCGAGTTATTAATTTTTTTCGTAAAATTTTGACAGTTGCGTCTTCAACAAAAATAGGCTATAACTTCTTTGTTAGTAAGTCTATTGGTATGCGGTTTAGATTTTTGTAACCTTGAAACAATGTTTTATTTATTTCTTGTTAAAATTTTCTATATTTCTAACTTATTACTTGATAAAATCTAGGGTGAAGAAAGCAAATTTCAAACGTTAATAACCTTCTTATTCCTAATGGAATGCTATGTATATTTTTGCATTTTTAAATTTGCTATTCAATTACCTTTCGATTTGTATAACCCTTATCTATACCTAAAGTTAATAATAACAAAGATATTTCACAATTTTGTAATAATTTATATATCAATACACCTGAGATATCGTCTAGCGTGTTATTTTGACGTATCCATGGATACCAATAATGAAAATTATTTAAAATCTAATTCAGTCACCTTATCTAGTATGTTTTCAGTTAATAAAATGGATTTTACGCGACAAGAAATGATGACTGCATTGGAGAAGCGGTTTGAAATGTTCTGCTAGCTAGTAGAATTTATCATCAAAAATATTCTGATTCAACTACGTTTTGAGATTCTGTTATTAATAAGCATCGATTTCTTTCTGTATAACACTGAAATTTATAATTGGATGTTGGATCATGCGAATGTACTCCTCCTGACCAAAATGATAATGTCAATCTTGACATTGCAATTTGACATCAGTCTAGGTACTACAAACATATGTTGTTTATAAACAACAATAATTATTGAATATTAACGTCTTAGAATTACTATTTTTTCTTTTCGGATATTAGCATCAGGTGCTACAAACCTAATGAACAGAAAAGATGACACAATTAAATTTTAAACAATTTTCGTAATTGGTATCCATGAATACGTCAAAAAGAACTCGCTAGTCGATGTCTCAAGTGTATTGATATATAAATTATTACAAAATTGTGAAATATCTTTGTTATTATCAACTTTAGGTATAGAGACTGGTCATACAAATCGAAAGGTAATTGAATAGCAAATTTAATAATGCAAAAATATACATAGCATTCCATTAGAAATAAGAAAGTTATCAACGTTTGAAATTTGCCAACTTCACCCTAGATTTTATCAAATAATAAGTTAGAAATATGGAAAATTTTGACATGGAATAAATAAAAAAATGTTTCAAGGTTACAAAAATCTGAACCGCATACCAACCGCATACTAACAAAAAAGTTATAGCCTATTTTTGTTGAAGACGCAACTGTCAAAATTTTACGAAAAAAATTAATAACTCGAAAACTGTTCATTTTAAGTATGAAGAATGTTATGACAGTTTTATTGAAAATTACATAAGAAATTCGAAAATCAAAAAATATACAGGGTATTGCATTTGAAATAACAAAGTTGATATCACTTCCGGCAAAACCGGAAGTGCAATTTTCCTCGAAATAATTTTGAAAAATAGACTTAGTCAGATCATATTTCCTCTGAGAATATCATATCGATATCTTCAATGACAAAAAAGTTATGGACCGATTACGTAGCTCTGGGTCACCCTGTATATATATATATATATATATATATATATATATATATATATATATATATATATAATTATATATATATATATATATATATATATATATATATATATATATATATATATATATATATATATATATATATATATATATATATATATATATATATACAGTGGCATAACTAGGGAAGTTGCCGCCCGGGGCAGATGTCTTAGTGGCGCCCCCTCCCCCCGCCGTACAGAAAATATATATTTTTTAAATTTCCGTTTGGTTTTCTTGCTAAACGAAGGCAAAAGATGTTACCCTTGACGATGTAACAAGTCTTCAGACATAATACGAAAAATGAAAAGCTTTCAAGATTTATTGCTATACAATCTGGTTGTCACTGTCACTCAAGCGTCTCAACATAATATCTAGAATAACATTGTTCTACATTGCTTTAGAAAATCCTTAAATATACATCACACATTCTAAACATAAAGAACCTGAATTAAATGAAAATAATGCTTACTCAGTAAAGGATTAATTTTGATGAGATTCATGCAAAAAAAAATTAGCAGTGCAGTTTTATCAGTTTGCTGTTATATATGGTCATAAATGAGAACGCCTTTTCTCAATCCCAGTTCTAATTGCTTTCATTTTAAAAATGTTGCGCGATGTGTAGGGCTGCATTTTCTTGGGATTAAACGTGTTCCTTGATTTAAATCAGCTATATTCGAATCACAAATCAGAATTCAAATCTTAGTTTATATCAATTGATTAAATCTAAAAAATCATCAATTCAAATCATGTAATGAATTTCATCTAATACATGAAATGAAAAAACAAAACACAAAACAAAATTTGGACGCTTCTGGCGCCCCCCAAACTTGAGGCGCCCGGAGCCGTCGCCTTCCATGCCCGCCCTTACTTGGGCCACTGTATATATATATATATATATATATATATATATATATATATATATTATTTTAAATAAAACTTCACAGTTTTTGATCTTCACTATATTTTATTAACATGCCAATTGTTTCGTCAAAACACAGTGGCTTCTTCAGATGTATAAAACATACTAACTTTTACAACGAGAATATTGAAAGATGAAAGAAGGGAATATACAATAAGAATGGGGAAAACCTAAACGTAACTACTTAGCAGGTAGAAAGTACCAACTGATAATGACTTGGGAAAACACAATAGGCATAAATATTGAATATTACATCTATAAAAGATTTAACAACGGTAAATTATTCATATCTAATTGGTCATTTAACAAATTATTGGATTTTTTCAAACTATTAATTTCAAGAGCTTCTAATAAATTGAGTTTATGCCTTTCTTTTTTACATGTTATATTTCAAATTCACTATTAAAAAGATGATTTTGTTCTAGGAGATATGATGCATAAGTAGAATCTAATTTTTCCTTGTCGTAACTCCTTTTATGTTCTGATATTCGAACTCAAAAATTCCTGCCAGTTTCGCCAACATATACTTTAGGACATGAACTAAAAGTTAGCTTATACATCCCTGATTTATTCTGTTGAGCATCTTTTGAATTTTTAATATGTTTTTCAATGGTATTCTGAGTTGTGAATGCTGTTTTTAAATTTCGATTTGACAAAAAAGGTGAAATTTTGAGTGTTGGGTGTCCTATATAAGTTAATAATTTAAAGTTTTTATCATTATCTATTACATTCGGCTGTCTTATTATACAATCTTCTTTTTAAAATATTATCTATTATTTTTGGAAGATATCCATTATTGTGCGTAATTTGTTTTATGATTTGTAATTCCTTAGTATAATTTTCTTGTGATAACGGGATGTTTTCCCAAGTCATTATCAGTTTGTACTTTCTACCTGCTAAGTAATTACGTTTAGGTTTTCCCCATTCTTATTGTATATTCCCTTATTTCATCTTTCAATATTCTCGTTGTAAAAGTATATCATACATCTGAAGAAGCCACTGTGTATTGTCATGTTAACAAAATATAGTGAAGATCAAAAACTGTGAAGTTTTATTCACAATATTATAATGGATTTGCATCAAGTATCGGCCCAATCAATCAGTTTCTGTATATTTATATTTATATATATATATATATATAGTATATTATATATATATATATATATATATATATATATATAGTATATATATATACAGGAACTGATTGATTGGGCCGATACTTGATGCAAATCCATTATAATATTGTGAATAAAACTTCACAGTTTTTGATCACCGCAGGATCCTCAGTTTAGGTCCATATACCCGAATGCCAGTGCCTCTCTCTGTTTTGGATCCATCGGTAAATATATATATATATATATATATATATATATATATATATATATATATATATATATATATATATGGACAAAAAGTCTTCCATATGGTTTACCGATGGATCAAAAACAGAGAGAGGCACTGGCATTGGGGTATATGGACCTAAACTGAGGATCTTTAAATCCCTGGGAAGTGAACCCTCTATTCCACAGACCGAAATAATGGCTGTTTACGTATGCGCTCAGGAGTGCCTCAAAATGAACCTCAAAGGGGCGCATATCTACATTACCACGGACAGCCAGGCCACGCTGAGGTCCCTGGAATCACAAAGCCAGGGATCTCTACTGACATAGGAGTGCCGTAATACCATAAAGCAACTGGCCAGAGGCAATAAAGTGACTCTACTGTGGGTTCCAGGGCATTGTGGTGTTGAAGGAAATGAAAAAGCCGATGAACTTGCAAAAAGTGCATCAAGGTTAACACCTGCTGGACCTGAGCCTTTCTGTGGTCTTGGAAAAGACCAATATAAGGCAGCGGTTCAACAATGGGAGTTGGATAATAGAGTAACCCTCTGGAGAAACACTCCTGGACTCACGCAGTCAAAGAAGTTCGTGAAGATTTCACAGACCTATGCCAGAAAGCTCCTGAAGCTGTCACGAGCTGAGCTTCGGGTGATGGTTGGACTGCTGACAGGGCACTGTCGGTACAAATACCATTTGTACCGTATGGGAAAGTCAGCAGATGATATTTGTAGGCTCTGTGGATCAGAAGCAGAAACAGCTGAACACATGATATGCAAGTGTCCAGAGTTGGCGGGACTAAGACTCAACTCATATGGAGAAACCTGTCCTGGATACCCATGAGGTAATGGCCAAGGCCCCCAAGGATGTTGTCGGGTTTATCAACACCATTGATGACCTCCTTGGGTTTCAATGAATGGGTAGGGTAGAGAACAAAAGATCTACATGATCGACATTCCCGGAAGGCTAACCGAGCCACAACGACCCCGGTTCAAAATAATAATAATAATAATAATATATATATATATATATATATATATATATATATATATATATATATATATATATATTATATATATATATATATATGTATGTATATTTTCAAACTTACATATTCCTATATATTCATGGGCAAGTATGTTTATATACCACAATTTACGAAAAATTTCTTATTTTAAGATTATATCACTTATTTCTCAACTATTTACATGATTCCGCGTTCTGAATGTAAATCATAAATATTATTATCCTAGTAACTAGTCGGAAAAATCAATTTCCATGCTGTTTTCGAGTAGCGAGTACGAGAAATACGATGCAGTCGCCAGAATTGCCGGAAATAACATCACAGTCGCCGCTGGCTCCACCGGAAATTTACTATTCACTTCTCCTACGCGCCGTCAAAACAGACCGTTCGACCGATAATTGATGCAATTGAAAATACTGCCAGGGACGGGACGTCTTATTAAACGGGAAAATAACATAAACATGTCAACGTTGTACGTTGGAGAACCATTTGCGATCGAAAGCGTTAAAATTAAGTGGTGTATTTGTGCAGAAGCTTCATACAAGTGGTATGATAAATCTACTTTTATTATTAATCACAGTTATACATAGGCTATTAAGGCCTCTAAAATGTTATTTCCTAATTTATCAACGCCTTCCACTCCCGTCTGTTTTTTGCTCTCTTTTTCCAGTTTCCTATTTTCCTCTCCTGAATATCCTCCATCATCGCTTCGCTCCATCTTTTCCTCTATCTTCCTCTTCTTCTCTTACCCTGCGGCCGCTTCCAACACACCCCCTTCACCTGTCTATTCTCCATCTCTCTTCAAATATCCTAGCCATTTTAGTCTTCTCTCCCTCACCTATTAAGACACTCTCTTTTCTCCATACAATTCATATAGTCTGTCCAGCGACCGTTGGCGTGTACGTCACCAATTGTATATGACGCCGATCGTGAACACTGTTGCCAGACATAATAGATAATCTTAAATCTAAATAGCTAACCCAATTCTCAACAAAATGAGATATCTTACATGTTTGACATGGCGGGGATTTTTAGCGGTAAATTCAAATTGACCATTGTTCCCTACCAGAAGTGTCTATCTATATGGAATCCATATTCATCCATCGATAAATCAAACTTATTTACAAAATCTTCTAGGTTACTCAGCGACTGTCAAACGTGAAATGCCGATTACCGGCATTGGTCGAGAGGGTCCGACAACATTGCAAATTTTTCAATTAAATGACAACTTAACAAACATTCAACTTATTTTCGTTATTCGGGATGTTAGTTTTTCTTGAGAGATACATACGATTTTATATGTTAAGAACAGAATATTTGTCGAAATGGATGATCCGGTCACTATCACCATATAACTACTTTTGCAGAAAATTACTTACGACAGATATGAATTTTGACCATTTCGAATTTTATTTATTTTGGTAGGCAGCCTTGCTTCGTTATTTGCGCATGACTGTGACGTACACGCCAACTTAGACTGGACAGACTATACAATTCTTCATTCATTCTTCTTTCCCATATACCATTTACTTTTTCCCTCCATATATACTTCTTAAACTTTTCTTGTATTTTATTGTTCATTACGCAAGTTTCATATCCAAATATTAATGTTCCCCAGGTCACTTCCTTTGCCTTAATTCCTTCTCTTAGTCCTCCTGCACACCTTTTTGCTTTCATTAGTCTCCAATCTATTTCGTCTTCTTCTTTACACAAATTCTTTCACTCTCTCAAACTTCGTTCTTTTCCCTACTATTTCTATTTCTAAGAAAGCTCCACTTTCTCCTCCTTTCGGATAATTTTTCAATACCATATATTTACTTTTTTCCTGATAGATGATAAATCTACTACCGAGATAAAATAAGGCAAAGTTTAATTCATACTCAACAAAAAGGATCAGTTTAGACAATCATAAAATGATACTGATGTATTGAATACTCATACACCCTATTTAAACTATTTTATGTTGATTATTCCTCTATTATTCTTTCTGAAAAAAAGTGTATTCGTAGAAGGATCCTTATTCTTGGACGTACTATAATCTCTAGAAATTATTGTATATAATTCAGGACCATTCTCTATACATATATATATATATATATATATATATATATATATATATATATATATATATATATATAAATATTTATATATATATATATTTTTATTTATATATATATATATATACATATATATATATATATATCTATATATATATATATATATATATATATATATATATATATATATATATATTTTATTAATTTTACTCATATTCATAAAAATCATTTTCATCAGTAAAGATATATGTGAATTATCAGAAATAATACTCCAACAAAATTATTCTTTACATCAATCACTCATTGAAAATGTCAAGTTTCACTCCGTTCATTCATAAATATAATATGTCAAGTTTTGAAAATGAAATATCATTCACTTTAATGAATGATATTGATGCGTTTTCTATTCATTTCCACTTGTCCACACTGAACTAAATAAGTCAATGTGTACAAGGTGATGTAGATGACATACTCAAAAGAAGTAATTTGAGGCGTATTGTACGGAGTTACATTTCAAAAACGACGAAATTTCCCAGTCTTTCCGAATTTTCTCAATAACTCAACCTGAACGTCTTAGTCCACTGAAAATTTATATTTTAAGCAATTTCATTTTTCAGATATCAAGGAAGGGTTCGCGTAAGGTTGAATCCCAGTTCCATCTTCAAAAAAATGGTAAAAACAGTTTTGATGGCTAATCTGACAAACTATATCTCATGAAAAATTATTCTTTTTTGTTACAAATAAAATTCTCTACAACTTTAGTACTGAAACTTTCAGTCGTATAACCAATAATAACAAAGTAATAAGCGAAAGTCGATGAAAATTTGAGAACAAATTTTCTATTACCCATTTTCATAAGAAACTATAAAAATGGCCTGATATCATTTTTTTAGAATGATCAGAAAAAAAAAGAAATTAACAAAATAGAGCGTTGTGAGGTTCGAAATAACAAACGAATATATTGAATACAAATCAGTCACATATAAATCTATCTAGAAGCTTCCAGTTTTCATTAGCTTACTTCGCATTTTCACTATTTTTCTCTTTTTCCCTTCGCGTCCAGGCCATATAAATCACCCTGTGGCCGTAATTCAATTTGTCTTATGTTTATTTATGAAGAAGGGTTCGCAGAATTTTACCCCTTATGCAACCCACTCCTCGCTCTCCGAAGCATATCGGATAATGGTGACAATATGCAAATTTCCAAGTGTGTGTCGTCAAACCGTTTTCAAGCAGATGAATTATTCAGATTCTAGGTTAGGAAATAACTTGCTGTATACCAATTATAACTAAGAATGGGTTATCACGTGGAGCGTGCAATCGCACGGCTTCAATTTTGCTGAATGATATTGTTTGCGATGATACCATTTTATTTGATCTGTGCAAGCAAGTTGTTGTACCGAACGAAGTCATTAAATTAAGTGACAAAGAGATACTTTCTAAGTTATGCCAGTCAATGAACTTCATGGTTAGGAATGCCTAAAAGGGTCAATTACTCTTACAATTGTGTCCTCAACACAAATATCCCTTCATCCATCTGCTTCTTATATTTGTCCACATATTTATCTTAATATTCTTCTCTCAAATATATTGAGAGTGAGTTCATGTTTCGCCGTTAAGGTCCATGTTTGCTTCGGTACATAACTATACGTCTAATTATTGTCCAGTACAAGCGGAGTTTTGTTGAGTAAGATTAATTAAAGCAGGAAGACTTAGATAGGCAGGACATGTAATAAGAATGAATGAAGACAGAACGGCCAAAAAAGCGTTAAACAAGAAGATGGAAGGAACACAAGCTAGAGGTAGACCAAGGAAAAGATGGATAGAGATCGTGGAAGAAGACCTGGAGGAGATGAGGATCGCCAATTGGAAAACAATGTCTTTGGATTGCCCAAGATGGAAAGCTGGAGTTGAGAGTGCCGAAACCCACGCAGGGTTGTAACGGCACATGATGATGATGATGATGATAATGAAAAGGGTCAATTCTCTTGATGTTTGGTGAATTTTAGGTCTGTGTAGTGTGATTCAAAGGTAGTCTTACTGATATGATGTAAAGCTTTCAGTTATAGTTATACACCAGTAAGTGTTATTAAGAGGATTATTTGCATGGAAAGATAATCAGTATTATAAGTACGACAATGGGGATTGTCGAACAAAAATTGTTTTCTCTTCTTAGCTGTTTTCTTATCGTGCAACTCAGAAGGAATGCGTTCTGTCTTCACACGGTATGTAAGCATGGACGGTGAAAGAGTACTTTCCGTAGACTAAAAGCTTTGGGATATGGATATTTCGACGTATATTGCGAATCCCGTTGACCGATAACATCAGAAACGAAGAAGTCCTAAGACGGATGGACATGGATCGAGAATAATGAAGAAGAAAAAACCATCTTATCTCGGACGCGTACTTAGACACGAAAGATACAGTTTTCTACAAATGATAATGGGAGGTAATGACAAACGTGACCTTGCAGGCAACAGATGATGTGTCTGAAAAACAACAAAGGGTGGACTGACTTAGATTTTCAGTTACTAATAAGAAAATCTCAGAAAATACAAGAATTTTCAGAAGTCATTGCCAACCTCCAGTAGAAGATGGCACCCGAAGAAGAAGACAACTCAAATTTCTCTAGTTATAAATAAATCACACATAAAGCTATAATTCAAGCCTCTTGCCATTCTTGACGTAGCTATTAACACCAAGTACTATCTCTCTTACTCTTTCAAGAATATTTTCATTCATGAGAGAAATCCGATCACAGTTGCCTATTGTCAACCGAGCATTTGACCAAGATGACATTACTTCAGGTGGACATAACTCACAGCGAGATTAGGTAGCAACATACGAGGAAACTACTTGGTCATGTTCTAAGTCCCTTGGTTGTGACCCCACAAAATGCACAGCATACACTTATAGCTAAAACTAAAAGTTCAATTGAATAATTCTGTAAAGAATGCAAACTTTCATATATAGTTCCTAATGATTATTGAATAATGTACTCTCCCAAGTAGTAAAAATTTAGGTATTACATTTCTATTTTATAAATAAATTCTAGAGTGATGAGAACTCAACTTGTTTAATATTTAGAGATTTCTTCAGACCATAATTAATAATCACGAAAGAAAATGAAATTCTTGATTAAATATTCAATGATATAATGGAGCAAATTTCTGAGTTAAAAATTCTTAATTAGCTACCTATTTGAAAAACCTGGAATCACGATAAATTCATGAACGAATGTCAACTTGAAAGCTCTTCAGAAGCACTGTTTCGAGATGTTTTTCCCAGAACACAATAAACCAAATCCTCCAAATAAATATTCAATTCCTTAACCCAGTAAAAATAAATGAGGACGGTAAAATCTACGTTGATAGTTCTAATCAGCTAGCTATTTTAATTAGTTCGGATCTCAATAAACATAGGTTGGAATCCATAGTAACAATTAGAGTTGCATTAGAATATCGGTCCAGTTAATCCACTGTTGTATTCACTGGTTTAGCTCGTTTCATTCTACCGTAGTGCCAACGGGTGCAGATATAGAGAGGATTATTTAACATTACACGAGTGGCACCCCTTCTCTAGTATGTTTTATGCTTCACAAAATTCGTATTGCCGAAGTTACATTTGTAGTCATTGAAAACTTAAGTAATTACCTTGCATAATATTATTTTGAATAGAAGGTGCAGAGCAGGGATATTGAACTTGCAAAGCCTCTAAACTTTGAATATACTTAAGGGGAATATATCAAACTTCTGTTCAAGTACTTAACAATAATAATCAATGAAAGGTAAAGTCATAATTAAAACAAAATACCTATGTCTCTTAATTTAGAATATATGTACTACGCTAATAACTCAGGGCCTCATTGAAACTCTAGTTCTCTCTTCTTCTTCTACTGTGTATCAGTGGCGGCTCGTGAGGTTTTGGTTTGAGGAGGCTACAAGAGGTGTTAAAAAATACACCATAGGCGAAAATTTTTAGGATTTCAAGGTCAACCGCCTTATAATTTAGAATCAAAGTAAAACAAGCACCCTAAGCTATTAATTTGTTTGGAAAAAAATTGTTTTCACTTTCGAGTGTATACCTTGAGACCTACAACTCCTATTTATAATATTCACAAAAACTCTTCTCAGTCAATTAATCAATTCATCATATTTTTTTTTCTATCACAAAATAAGTACCTACCTACCTACTTAACGAATTTGTTACTTATTCGAAGAATTAATCAATTGTTGCCCAGCCAAGAACCAACGGGGAGGTTGAGAGTTTTTTCTTTGCCAAAAATAAAATAGGGACCCTCCCAAAAATAGATTAAAATAAAATTCTTGTCATAAAGAAAACAAAAAAAAAATAAAATAAAATAATAAAATATACATTTAGACCTAAAAAAAATTTTAATAAATTCTTTGGCATAGGCATCTATTTTTTATAATTCCTGCATAGATGCCAATGCCAAGACAGAAGCCCTTAATAAAAATAATGTTTGCATAAAAATCAAACAAAAAAAATAATTCTTTAAGATTTTTACAAGGACAACGAATTATATTTGGTATAATAATACTATAAGTATAAAGTATCTAGTACCACAAACAAAACCTGTGAAAAAATAAAATGTGCAAAATATGTGTGGGACAGCAAATAAAAAGTTATATTATTTTTTGAAGATTAGCGGGATTCTGTGATCTTTAACGTTAGCAAAATAATCTATAAAATATCCTCATAAAATTTTTTGTCTTTCGCCATAAGGTTTTTACCAATTCCTTTTCAATTAGACAACAACTAATATTTTTCAAACGATCCTGGCTCATTGGAATTTCGTAATAAGTTTTAATTCTCTTAAGAGTGGAAAACGAGCGCTCTACGGAAGCCGATGTCACCGGGATAGAAACAATTAGACATAACAGTTTATAAACTTGGGGTAAATCTTGATTCAAATCATTATCAAAAGGTATTTAATAGTCATTGACATGATTTTCATTTTGCCCCAAAATTTCATTGTCATTATAAACAACACACAGTTCACTCTTTAGGGCCACCTTATCAAAAAAAGTGTATTTTTTGACATAAATTTTCCAAAAGGTTATCTGGAAAATTAGCCGAAAATCCGGTAAACAAATTTTTTAAGAGTAATTCGAAGAAAATGCAGTTCTTTCAAATCAGAGAACCTTATTTCTATTTGACCCCTAAATAGTATCCAAAAGTTCATAAAATATTTGCTTATAGTGAAGCTCCATATCTGCGAACTGAATTTCCTTCGTTTTGGGCTAAATTGAGTCGTATCATCAGTCGTTTGAAATACAGAAAATAGTTTTTTGAAATAAATTTCTGCACGAAATTCTGAAATTTTCTCCAAAAGAAACTTGAGCCGATTTCGTGAGTAAATCACATCTGAAAACTTGTGCTGTAAGATTTGAAAAACTATTTCTGTTTGTTCAAAAATTAATCTAAAGATGTTTAAAAAATATATAAATTCCTTATCTTGTAAGTAAGATATTAATCCGCGTGCGGTATTTAAAGTTACTTTATCGGTGAAAAATTCCTCACTTTCAACTATAGAATTAAGAGCCTCTAAAATTTTATCCTTATTATTGTGTATAGTAAAGATAGCTCTTGAAGTAAAATTCCACCTAGTTGGTGCGTTACTTGGAATTCCGTTACCTACTACTGCATCTAGAAATTTTGTGCGCGTTGTTGATTTTGAAAAAAATGTTGAAAATGCAGATAAATTTGAAAAAAACTTGCCTAATAGAACTACAAGCGTTACTTAAAACCAAATTCAGGTTATGTGCATAACAATGTGTAAAAATAGCTTGAGGAGCAACAGATTTAATTTTTGTTTGTAGACCGTTTAAATGGCCAGCCATAACCGCTGCGCCGTCATAGGTTTGTGCTATAAGTTTAGATTGAAAATTAAACTTCGAAAATTTCTCATTTAAAAAATCGAATAAATCGTTGGTAGACCTTCCAGAACTGACATCATGAAAACCTAAAAATCTCTCAAATAATGTTCCATCTTTTACGAACCTGCATATTATCGACAACTGCGATTTACAGCTAATGTCAGTTGTCTCATCTACTTGCCAGGAAAAAAAATTAACATTTTAAGTTCATTTTCGATAAAAGTTTCCAAAACATAGGAAGCAGAGTTTATAATTTCGTTTTGAATTGTTTTTGAGGTTCCGGAGAAGACTGTAGCGTTGTTAATGAAATTATACAGCTTTTCGTCATATTTGCAAATAGATCAAGGAGTTCCTTAAAATTTCCCTTATTGCTAGATTCGTCTGTCATCCTTGTCCCCTAATCGCTATATCTTGGCGATATAAAAATAATATAATGTCGACCAGTTTCTCCAATATTTCTCTCGTTTTCCTTAACTTTTTCGTTGTATTTTTTCTAACTCTTGAACACGTGCTGTATCAATAACATTAATAATTTTTTTTTTCCAAACATTTTAAATTTGATCCGCGACACGACATGTTCCTGGGATTTTTCGTGCCTTTCCAAAGAACGTGATAAATTTTTTAAATCGTCAAATCCTAAGCGGCCCCAAACAGAGACATTTTCACTAGTAAAAAGTAAACACTGCCAACAAAATAATTTATTTTTTACCTGTGATCCGGTTAGGCAAGGATTCCTCTCGTAATTCTTTGTATTGAAACCGCGGTTTTGTTTTCTGTTACGTTGCACCAAATTCTTCAATTCAGGGGTAGGTCTCCCTGTTTTTATTGAAACTTTATCCTCATAACTTAGAGCACTAAAGTTATGGGATAACAAATATTCCACTAAGTCACCATTGAAATTTTTGAAATTAACTTCAGTAATGAAACTCATGTTTACACAATACGCGAACGCTTTCTGGCGGCCATTACCGAATTACGAATTACGACACATTACGATTTCCAACGAAATTGACTCGATCTCACGCGAATTTTATAGTTGTGATTGGTCGAAACTGGGTTCCATCCGTGTTGCCATTTAAATGTGTTTTGCTTTATTACTGCAATAAAGTATTCTGTTTTTGAGTGGTGTGAGTTTGGTTTTGTGTGGCAGGCGTAATGAACGTTGAGAATATACCTTTCGTCCTTTCTAAGCTTACCGCAGCGTTGCCACAAATCTTGAAATGAATGAAATGCAGTAAATGTAAATACCTTCTATCTTAATTAATAAATTATATTATATAATGTAGGTTGAAAGGAAGGTAGGTGCATAAAATAATATGATTTTGATTAATATGAATATGCTGAATGCTGACTATTCAATATAATATATATACTAGTGATACACGGAATATTTTTGAGGAGGCTTAGCCTCCTTAGCCTCCTTTGACTAGCCGCCCCTGCTGTGTATATATTGACGGATTTCACGATCACATATGGCTTCTCTTCTTTATTTCTGAAGGTGCTGAATAGGTCTCCTACAGTCCTTTGCCCTGTCCATTGTCTAACGGTTCATGACATCTTTACCAGTAGACTCCTCTCTTTCCTTCATTTTTTCGTTTAATTACTAATTGTAGGAATTGGCATCTGTCATTCTATTTTAGATGACCTAGATACACTGTCTTCCTTCGCTTGTTAGTGTTGAACAAATCGTGTTCTTGTTTAACCTAGCTATAGGATCTCCTCGTTTGTCTATTTGCCCTTTCATGGGACTTTTAGTATGTAGGTCCACATTTCAAGGATTGAAATATATGAATGATATTTAAATCTAGTCCTTCATTTATCAAATTCTTTTTCTAATTGTGAGAATTTTGAACAGATGTCAAATCAAATAAGTGATAATAATCAAAGAGAAACAATAATTTGTATTTTGTTATCCAAGAAATATAGAGAAACTGTTGTGTACATATAATGAAACAATATTGATGACCATTTCCACATAGATTTGTGACTTCTACATGACCATTCAAAAGAAACCCATAATATTAAAATTTATCTTTTTGTAATAATATGATTTGAAACGATATATTTGGATTCCTTTTGTGACTGGATAAACCAGCGATTTTATTGATAGTCCTCTTGTTAAAATCAACGTTAGGGTGCGAACAGAACGAGTAAGTCGAGGTGGAGGTGTAGCTCGCGGTCGCGGTCGATGTCGACATCTATGTAAAACAAACACATTGAGTTAAATGGGAGTGAACATAACGAGTAAGTCGCGGTGGAGGTTTAGCGCGATGCCATCCAGGAGGTTTACAGCGATGCTTTTGAGAATCAAATCAGTTTGTTTTACATGGATGCTTACCTCGCGGTCTACAAGGATACTTCGCTGTGATTGGTGCGTTCAAGGCAGTGTTGTCATCACCCTCAGCAGCTCGCATAGAAGACGTGTGGCGTCTGACATTTCGACTCATTTCGTAATTATATTCGTAATTATAGGACTTTTATTGGTTCTTCTTAAAAAGTATTTAATCATCTAATCACTTCAGACTCATTCTATTTCGAAGCTTCGTTATGTTCATGGCACTAAATATCGTTCCAATTTCAGCATTCTATTTCATTCGAAGGCTACAAGTGAAAAAAAAGACAGACTTGTCAGTAGTCTAGTCAACAAGTGCTTATTTGTTCAACTTTTTTCAGCAGTCTCGGAAAAATATGAGCAAGGTGTCATTCGATTCGGAATAGTCTGTAGATATGTTTTGATAATAAAGTTCCGCTCGCGAAAATAGGCAACACTGGCTCGACTAAGCATCGCTGGTAACCTCCTCGTTGTGTGCGGTCGACATCGACCGAGACTTAACTAGTGGCATCCACCGCGAGCTACACCTCCACCTCGACTTACTCGTTCTGTTCGTACCCTTAGAGAGAGAGGCTGCCATTTTATGTTGCTATCAGTGTGTGAGAAAATGAAACACCATTTTTGTTATTGAATTTCTTGATTGTTATTTGTAGCAAATTAATGTGTACATACTAAAAACGTGATCAGAGTTTCCATTTCATCTTGATGTTTCTCATTCTCAGAGCTCCTATGGATATATCTGTAGATTGTACTATTTTCAAAAATTCAAATTACTCATAACAACAGCAAAAAGTTTTGGCACTTATAAGCACCTCTAAAAAACAAATATGAATCACAAATTGAGAATGAAGACCTTCGAATATCCATTTTTCTAGAAGGCACTGAGGGTCATCAAGAAAGCTTTGAATTCCATCAGTCAAGATCTAGCTCCATCGCTTCCTACGCCACCTTTTAGACCAAAATGGCGTATTAACGTATTTAACCTGACCTTTTCCGCTTTCTACTCATCGCTGGAAGCGATGCATGTATGGATATTAATGATATCAACCCCACCCAACCTTCAACCTTTGTAATACTAGGGGCATCAGAAGGTGTCGATATGATTTATCGACATTTCATGACAATGAATCGCAATTCGATTAGGGTCATTTACGTGGTTTGGTATTCATTAGATTGTCTGATCGTAGGTATTTGATAAATGGAAACATTTTTCTGCTTTTATGAACTCTTTCAGAAGGAATTTGAGAAAATTTTCAGCGTATCTATTGTAATATGGAAATCAATAAATTTAATGTCAATCAACTTTTACATGAATCCAGTGACATGGATTAAGTTCTCAACAGTATAAAACAATCATATTTATCTCTGAAAAAATACAAAGAACTAAAGCTGCACAAACACAGAATGAACCAAAACAAAAAAAACGAAATACTTATAAATAAATAATATGAATTGCACAATGAAATTAAAAATGTAAATTTTTCAATGAAATATCTATATGTATATAAATATATATATATATATATATATATATATATATATATAAATATAAATATATATATATATATATATATATATTATTTTGAGCATCTCAATCGGTGAAGAATTTACTGTTGAAGATTTCAAATAATTTCTATGATTATGATCAATTTTATTTTTACATAGATATTTCTTGTTTTTGAAAAATTGCCAAACTCCACAGCTTCTGCAGATTGAGTTACAGGGTTGAAGTTTGGTACGTACTTTGAGTTTATGTTGACTTAAGATCATTTGTGGGTTTAAACTCTTTTTCTCAACGGCGCTCCATTTTGTGATGACTATTTCGTTCGAATTGCATCTCGATCTGTTTCGCCATCAGTACACGATGCACTTCATGAATTTTTTTACGATAGAGGGTTAAAATTTGGAATGTGGATTGAGTTGATGTGAAGGTGCATTTCTTCGTCGGTTTCAACTTTTTCCCTCAACAACGATGCACTTCGCGAATTTTTTTAGTAAATTAAATTATTTTGTACTTTTTAATTTGGTTAACTATAAGCGTGATTTTTCAAAATATAATTCTATTCGTTAGAATAGCATCTCGACGCGATTTATGGAAAATATTAGATGGGTAGGTTATAAAAATTAAATTTCAATTGGATGTCATACCTAAGTAATCAATATAAATATAAATTTCTTAATTGTTGCACGGTAATTCAGAACGAAAAGTAATTAAATTTTAATTCGTAATCAAACTCAGTAATTATTGGTTCGAGTTAACTAAAATAGGGCACATTTTTACGGTCAAGAAAAAATTAGCAGAATCAGTTATCTCACACGAAGTGTAAAATGGTGTCAAATTAGAAACTAATTATGGACTTAAATTGATTACTAATCAAATTCAGTAATCATTGGTTTGATATAACTAAAATAGGACAGATTTATACGGTGAAACGAAAATTAGCAGAGTAAATTATCTTACCTACACGAAGTGTAAAATTTTGTATAATTGGAAACTGATTATGGACTTAAATTAATTAGTAATCAAACTCAGTAATTATTGCTTTGAGGTAACTTTAATAGGCCACATGTTTAAGGTGAAACAAAAATTAGCAGAGTAAATTATCTTACCTACACGAAGTGTAAAATTTTGTAAAATTAGAAACTGATTATGGACTTAAACTAATTAGTAATCAAACTCAGTAATTATTGCTTTGAGGTAACTTTAATAGGGAGAATTTTTTTAGTAAATTGAATTATTTTGTACTTTTTAATTTGGTTAGCTATAAGCGTGATTTTTCAAAATATAATTCTATTCGTTAGAATAGCATCTCGACGCTATGCATTTCGTGCAAAAAATACGAATTTAGTGAGGGAGCTTTGCTGCTCACGAGTTTTTATTTCAATTATAATCATAATTTCGAAACAAATTTTAGAGAGCAAAGGATTATTTCATTAAATATAAATAAAATAATTAAATATAAAATAAATTTTTACATTGAAATGAAAATTAGCAGAATAAATTATTTTCTACGAACTTTGCAACTGACATAACCTAATTGAATTGCATAGAGGATAAAATTAGAAATCAACCTAATTTCCATAATAATTTCTACAAAACTTAGCAGTAAAAAACAAACTACTTCAAGGTTGTTTATTTAGTTTATTTGCTCTGTACAAATTTCCTCGAAGTCTGTCAAACGAAAGAAAACTCCCAACAAATTTAAGGAAATATAATGCAGATAAAATCCTTTGGAATATCCTACGAAGTACCTGCATTCATATCCACCTCGGAAAACATACAAAGAAACGAAAGAAGCACAAACACAACATAAACCACATTTAAAACGGAAAACCCATTTATTCTGAAATTCCCGCCAGATACGTTTTTATATTTATTCTAACTAGAATATTTGAGTGTCTGGAAGAGGAGAGGACGTCGCGCAAATTTTAATAAAACGTCACATATATTCAGCAGTTAAATCTGCGGAATGATCGCCCTCTACTTTATTTACCATATTCTCCTCAGCTTTTGGTACCCGATTAAATGGTATAAATTTCATTGAGATGATGAGTTAAAATTCAAGTCAGTAAGATATGATGCGTCTTCCTGAGGGATTTGCTTTGCTTGAATTTTAAAATATTTTTCGGTAATTTTCTCGATTGTCTCCGTGGAAAGTTTGAGTCGTATTTTTCCCGTCAACAGACATATGACGGAGTAGTTTTTTTATCCGTTTTAGACCTTCTAGACCGCGATTTTTGAAGTGAAACTTCTTTGGGCGCATGAAGGTAAAATTCTTACGGATGAAACGCATGTGGGATGAAACGAATTTATCTGAGGGAAAGAGCGATCGAGACCGATTGAGAGAGTGAGAAAGGGCGAACGTAGCATGAAGCGCATTGCCATGGAGCAAGAGAAGATCGAGAGCGAGTGAGAGAGACAGCGAGAGAGAACGGGAGAACGATAAAAAATACACGCTATTTGTTGATGTATTCGTTTAGCAGTTAAATACTAGAATTTTAGATGGCAATTCTGTCGTCTTGTACTACTACAGTAAACGCAGATATTTTTTATTTATTTACATTATATATAAATAAACATTTTGAAACATTTTGTGATAAATTTGCAAATCATCCTATTTTAAGCAGTTGTTCAGAGTAAGCGATATTTGTTATCTTTTTGTTAATATACAATTTTTTATGTTACTTTGTTTGAACGTTACGAAATTTCAATATTTACGAATAACATTTGGCATTTTGATTTGCCACTCATTTATTTTGATTTGCCACTCATTTTAGAATTTAATATAATAATTTTCATAAAATATAAAATAAAAATCTCTTCTCTAAATTTCAATTTCAGAAAAAAAAAGATTTAAAAATTAGTTTGCCAAAGAAGTTTCACCTCTGACATGTTTACTTCTTTGTACGCACGCACTTTTTTTTAATATCTATCTTTTTCTCTCTCTCTCTCTCTCTCTCTCTATATATATATATATATATATATATATATATATATATATATATATATATATATATATATATATATATATATATATATATATATATATATATATATAAATTCGATGGACGATGAATCAACTCTGTGGTAGTTCATATTTATATTAAAAATTAAATAATAAGAAAACAACTTGTCTAAAAACCACAAAATGAAAATAACTTTTTTATTCGACTAGTTTCGCCTGTTACAGCATTATCAAGACTGAATACATAATTGCAAATACATCGCTTGAAAATATAAGTATTTCGGTTCGGTACCTGGGGGTGGTAAAATGTAATCGATGGGTCCAAGTTATCAGAGATTTAACAGTGGGGAGTGGTTTAAGTCTAACTGGTCATTGAGAAGAATGTAATTATGGGATTTTTGAGAGAGAGAAAAAGGTATATATATATATATATATATATATATATATATATATATATATATATATATATATATATTATATATATATATATATATAAATATATATATATAATATTAATAATAATGAAAATAATATTATTCATACAAAAAATTATACAACGAAAAAAAACATTATATTGGTATAGAAACAACATCACAATTTATTATAGACTAAGAATAATTAATTAACATTATAAAGTTCAGTCTCAACTAATAAGATATAATAAGTAACCCTTTGAAGGACTTGGAGCCTAACACTTCTCGCAATTCTGATGGCAGTTTGCTAAACAACCTTAGACCGCTATATAATGCTCCCTATTCAGACAATGAGCTTTCACCCCAGAAAATGACCCCATAACCCAATAGAGATTGATAATTAGCATAATAAACAACCTTCCACACATCAAGTTCAACTTGACTCTTTAAAACATATAGTGTGAACATGGATTAAGTGAATCTGCCTACCAATGATTCTATATCCTCTTTTCATTCATTCAGCGGTCCCCAAATGAGCTCAAATTAGTAATATGAAATTGTTTTTTTTTATTTGACTTACTAAAAATTTATTTCGGCTTGGATATCTACTCTTTCTTCAATTTAGATGTATAAAATTGGTAATATGGAAATGTGGATCTTTACATTGAGTATTTATAAAATTTTTAATATGAAAGTTTTAACTAGACATTGTTATTTTTGTTTGTAACTTATGGAAAATATTAGAAATAACTGGGAAGGTCGAATTGAATTTCAATTGGATGTCACCTAAGAAATCAATGAAAATATAAATTTCTCAATTGGTTCACGGTCATTCAAACCGAAGAGTAATTAAATTGTAGTTACTAATCAAACTCAGTAATTATTGGTTTGAGGCAACTAAAATAGGGTACATTTTTACGGTGAAGAAAAAATTAACAGAATAAATTAACATAAACGAATTGTAAAATTGTGTGAAATTAGAAACTAATTATGAACTCAAATTAATTAGTAATAAAATTTAGTAACTATTGGTTTGATGTAACTAAAATAGGACACATTTTTACGGTGAAACAAAAATTAGCAGAACAAATCTTACACGAATTGTGAAATTTTTTAAAATTAGAAACTGATCATGGACTTGAATTAATTAGTAATCAAACTCAGTAATTATAGGTTTGAGGTAACTAAACAAGGACAAATTTTTACGGTGAAACAAAAATTAGCAGAATAAATTATCTTTCACGAAGTGTAAAATTATGTGAAATCAAAAAATAATTATGGACTTAAATTAATTAGTAATCAAACTTATTAATTATTGGTTTCTGACAAGTAGAGTAGGACACATGTGCTTGCGATTCAATTTTATGTACATATTTCGATGATTCAAAAATTTAATTCATAGTAGTATTATATCTTGTTGTAAATTTTGATAGACCATAGTTAAATTCTTAAATTATATCCACCTGAAATGATTGAAACAATAGCTTTTTGTGTGTATCAGAAAAGTTTATATTGAAATTGCTACTTTTTTGCAAGAACAAAAATTGAAAACACACAGTGACACATTTTTAAGATAATTTTTCATTGTAATGTGCAATATGGATCTTCTTTTCCAAAACAACAGAAACCAATAAACAATTATATAAAATAAATAAATTGATTGGATATTGACATAACCAAAATAGCAGACTCTTTGGTGATCATAGTAACCGTAGACATTGTCAAAGTACAAGAAGAAGAAGTAAAAGTACTACATAGAATGTCCCAGATCAAACTTCAGCTCGATATCAACGCATGTCAAAAGTTCCCCAGAGAAGTATTCATTTCTATGCACATTTTCCAACGCCACCACGAATCACTGCAGAGTTCGAATCTCAGGTGGCCGAGCTCATGCACCGCGCCAGCAACTCATTCACAATTTAATCTTATTTGAACTGGCGTGTCTATAAAATATGCAATCCGCAAACCGCCAGTAAAGTCGAATGCCGCATAGGTTTCGCCGATTCAAACTTCTCAACCTGAGAAAATCAACGAAGAAAACATACAAAACCGTCGGATTTAATGATGCCATCGTACCTACTTTCAGCTTATTTATCATAATTAAACATCCGCCCTCGTCTCGTTGGATGCGCTGAAGAAAAGTTGAGGTTAGGTAGATTATAATTGGGATGAGAAGGAAACTGAAACGGATATATTTGCAAGTTGGAATCGAGGATTTTGTTATGGAAATGAGCCGTGGATTCGCCATCATGGGTAAATGAGTTTCGCGAAGGAAGAAATGAATTTTTCATTGCCGGTTTCTGATAAAGTCTAAGCTGTTAGATATGCGATATACATAATGGTGACAGTACAAATAAAATGACGAAATAAATGCGTGCTACACCCTCTTTTTTTTCTCTCTTGCTGTCAAAATGTAACACGTTTTCATTTAAACTAAATTTTTTACTTTTTAGTACTTTTTTGATGACAAAGCTCATTTTATATACACATACCTACTTTATTTGTTGTTTTTCAAAATATCTTTCAAATTACTGAAAAACAATATGAAAGAAGTGCAACGTTGTAAGAAATTTCATTTCATACCAAGTTAAAAATTAAATAACTCATCGAAAATTGCACGAACAGTGTATATTCATTAAAAATAAAACAATTTGTCATTTTCCTCGAATAAAAAAAATTTTATCAAATATTAAACAAGAAAAACTCAACGAGTGTATATAAAAGCTAGAAGGAATATTGACAAAATCTGGAGAACTAACCAGCATCTCAAATAATTACTGAATAAAATAAATGTGTTTAGTTTTTAATGTTTAAATTCAATACACATATTTTGTAGTTTCATTTATATGTTTTCAATAGATATAATTTCTGTAGAAGAAAATTTTAAATACCTTTTTTGCATTATCTTTCAAATACGCATTTAATTGCGGCTAGCGAAAAATTTATAATTTTGAAAAATTACTCTGCCATAAAGCATATACACAAATTAAGTCAAATACTGTGAAATGCTAGATTCTTGGAACTTTATTTTAATCGATCATCTCATGGATAAACGCAGAGACAGAGTAAAAATCGTTGAATAGAAACATCGGGATATTCAATTCATCCCTATAATGCTGAAATGGAAAAGGGGATAACGTCTGGTTCATTTTATTTTTGCAACAGAAGATTTCATATGACTCCTCTGAAAAAGGATTGAATTTTATGGTAGCTTTCAGTTTTCTACTACTTACGGTGTACTACTCTCCCCCAAGTAATCTTGGAATCGAACATTTTGCGTAATTTGTTTCAACAGTTTTTCACTCTTTACTAGGAATAAATCCTATATAAAATAGATAACTAGTCAAGGACTTTATACAGTGAGTTCCAGATAAACTTTCCACCTAAATATTTCGTTGAATAGAAGTTTTAAAAAATTTCAGAAACATTTAGGTTTTTGTGAGGGACACCGATTTTACATCTTGTGTAGTTGCTACCCCTTGGTAGGTCTAGATATGACCCTTTCAGATTACACTATAAGGCAAGCGATACAGTGATAAATTATTTCGCTATGCTTTATTTTCACCTACTTTTTATTGTTAGCGATAATAAGATATTGATGTTTGAAAAAGGATTTGATGGATAAGTTTAACCTTTCGTCACATCAACATCCTGTTATTGCTAATAATATAATTAAATAAATAAATAAATATATATATATATATATATATATGTATATATATATATAATGTGCTGAATACAGTACATCTTTAGTAAAGAGTAAAAAATTGGTTGAAAAAAAACATCTTTCATAGCCTCCTATTCAACAGACGTTAATAGACCGAATTTTAGGAAAATATACATCACAAGCACCAATCTAGAAATAAACAGCAATGATAGAACGAAATGTCTAGGCATCATCATACATGAAAATCTCAAATAGACAGATAAAATAAACACCCCAACAGCAAAACTGCAACAGCAGAGTTCAAAAAAATTAATAAAAAACTCCTAATTACACCGTACATGACCTTGGTCGAATCAATTCTGAAATATGGAATTATTTCCTGGACAGTTCTCTACAGTAATACCCTATAACCTTCAACTATTTTTCAAAAATACCTACGTAATTAAAATTATACTACAAAAAGGAAGACTGTACCCCACGGGGTTCATATATAACGAAGAAATATTGAGTATTAGATCCTTGTATTTTCATGCATAAAAATCAACTATTGATGAACAGAATTGAACTCTAACTTGTATTATTGTTTGTGTTATTTTATTTTTTACTCTTATTACTACCATTATTATTTTCTTTGAAATTGCTTATGCTTATTGAATGAACGTAATAATTTTATTATTATATATATATATATATATATATATATATATATATATATATAAAAATATATATATATATATATATATATATAAATATCTATATATATATATAAATATATATATATATATATATATATATATATATATATATATATATATATATATATATATATATATATATATATATATATATATATATATATATATATATACATATATAGATATATATATATATATATATATATATATATATATATATATACATACATCTATATATATATATATATAATATATATATATATATATATATATTATTATATGTGAACATACACAAGAACTATTAAATGCTTTCAATTCTTTCCATGACAAACTAAAATTTACAATAGAAGTGGAAACACAAAATAAAATAAATTTTCTAGACGTCTCGCTAATAAAAAATAATGATGGTACTATAATAACTAATTGGTTCAACAAAAACACATGGACAGAGAGATATTTAAATTATAATTCCTTAGTACCAAGAAAATACAAAAAAAGTGTCATCATTGCTCTTACTGATAGAGCCATTAAATTATCACATGGACAATTTAGACCTGAAAACTTGAATAAAATAAAAAACGTATTGACTAATAATGACTATCCAAGTGAATTTTATGAGCCGATAATCAAGAAAAGAATTCATCAAATTTATAATAGCGAAAGAAATAGAGACACACAAGACAATCATGACAATTATGTTAGTATGGAATATATACCTCAACTATCTGAGAAAATAAATAATATGTTAAAAAAGTATGACATTAAAGTATGCAATCGTCCAAATAATTCCACAACCAAAGTATTCACTAAATTTAAACCTAAAATAAATAACAAAGATAAAACGCACACCGTATATAAGGTAAATTGCAAAGAATGTGATGCTTGTTATATAGGAAACACAAAACAATATCTGCATAAACGAATGTATGAACATAAATATTCCATCCAGACAAACAAAAAATGTACTGCATTGGCCAAACATGCAATTGAAAAAATACACCAATTTGACCTAAATAACCCCGAAATTCTGACAGAAGAAAAAAAACCATTATAAAAGATGTATTTTAGAAATGATAAATATTCAAAAGGAAGAAACGAGAACAATAAATTCAAGAACTGACATCGAAGAATTTGGTAAAATATATCATAATATTTTACGTTAGACATAATATTAGGAAGAAAGAAGCAGGGAAAAGGAAAACCGATTTTTTGTACAACCTGGCATAATTCACTTTGAATATTATAATTTAGTATATGTTTGTATACGGCCGAAACGCGTTATACATGTAAAAAGTGTTATATTTTTAATAACTTTTAATATCTCATACCAGTAAAATATTATTTAATTAATAAATTAGGTCAGTTACAAAATTATCAAAAAAAAATATATATATATATATATATATATATTCATACATATATATATATATATATATATATATATATGTATATATATATATATATATATATATATATATATATATATATATATATATATATATATATATATATATATATATATATATATATATATATATATATATATATATATTATATATGTTATTTGATATATTATAGTCTATTATTTTCGTGGAAAATAGGACACAAATAACGGTTGATTCATGCTACTAGCATGATACGATAAATCATAGCGATATGAATTGAGACACTATGCTGGGGTGATGACAAGCGGTGGACACGAAGCCAAGTAGGACTGCATACAAACTTGGCATCCAAATTACAACACTCGGGACGGTGACAGAAAATAATAGCTCACACTTGTCTGAATATTTTTATCAGGAAATTCTCATAAAGAGTTCCAATTGTTTCACAAAAATATGTCATTCAATCTTTTTCCTACAATTACAATACTCGGAAATAATTAATTATTCTTTATTCATCTGTAGATTTGGACACTTTTATGGATGATAGAACAACTAAAAGAGGACTCGGTAGTCCAGCGGTAGGGTGTATCCCTTGTAAATCGAGGATTTCGGGTTTGAGTCCCACCTTGTTGTGTATGTCCCATGAAATTTAGAGGTTCTAAATATGATTAACTGTTGTGTAATTACTCAGTTTCAAGCCCATTGGCCGTTCGGAACCAGCGTAAAATTATAGGTCCCTTGAGATTAAAAAAAACAACTAATTATATCCTAATGAAGTTATGTTCGAGATAACAGTCAAATTTTGATTGGAATATGAGTAGGTACTGTAATGTTCACTTAACGTAGTTTTCATACACCCCACTTATATAATTCAAATTGTAATTTTACTGTTTATTACTGGGTCATCAATTCCTTTATTCTATTCTCAGGAGTTGAATCAACAACGTCTTGAGTATATATATCTCAAGGCGTTGTTGGTTGAATACGGCAATTTTATATTAAAATTGCACAGAAACAGTTATTTTCTAGACTATACATATATTGTACATTTTTTCATGAAAAAACTTCATAAAATATTATTTTGATGCATACCTACTTTACAAAAAAAGTTGAAAATATAAAAAAAAATGGGTAAGGAAAATAACTTGAAAATTACTCTGGTGAGTCCAAAAAACCAATAAAAAATACTTAAAAAGCATATCTTAGTTCTTTTAAATACTAAGGCAAATTTGAATATAAATTCGATGGACGATGAATCAACTCTGTGGTAGTTCATATTTATATTAAAAAAATTAAATAATAAGAAAACAACTTGTCTAAAAACCACAAAATGAAAATAACTTTTTATTCGACTAGTTTCGCCTGTTACAGCATTATCAATCATTGATAATGCTGTAACAGGCGAAACTAGTCGAATAAAAAGTTATTTTCATTTTGTGGTTTTTAGACAAGTTGTTTTCTTATTATTTAATTTTTTTAATATAAATTTGAATATGTTATGATACCCCCCTTGAAAGTTATTGATAAGGAACTAATCATCGTTAAGCCCTTTCTAAAAGTTCTCACACTGTTCATATGCGTTCTTGGACATAGATTCATTGAAAAACCTTAGTAATTTTCGGCTTTTCTAGGACCCCTAGAAGAATTGGTTGGCAGTTTTGGGCCATCGTTTATAGTCATACGAGCAGAATATTCCTTGGAGTGATTTTTTTATTTACAAATTTATTACCCTATATGTAATCCTATAATCAGTGCTAAATAAATATTCGATATGAGTATATTGCATACGGATCTATCCTTTGAATTATATAACGTTAAACTAAGCACACAAAACTCTCATTTCATTTTCAAACTCAACGTTCGCCTAGCTTGATAAAGAATCACGGTGGAATGTAAATTAATAAATACTTCCGAAATTAAGTTTCTGTTGATAATTACTACCTACCTCTATACTCGCAGAACATTCATGTTAAATTAAAACCACTAATTTGATATTAATCAAAAAATACTAGAACAGGTCGGGAAAGTTATGTTCACGAAAGTCTTCATCCTTTTTGAGCAAGAGGTAAAGAAATCAAGAAAAAATTGATTTGTGAGTTTTTGCACCAATAAAGAGTAGCTACTGGAGTTGCTGCGGCATAAATTTATATATGTATATATATATATATATATATATATATATATATATATATATATATATATATATATATATATATATATATATATATCTATTTAGGGTGTTCGATTCAATTTTAATAGTTATTAAGAAAATTGAATCGAATACACTAAAAGAATAAACTAATAATTATAATTCAACGATTCTTAAATCAATTAGTAAATATACAGGATGGGCCATCCATAACTTTCCACCCCGAATTTCGAGCTTTGGGATGGAATAACGAAAAAACGCTCGGCAGGTCAAATTTTGTTGAAAGGAGGACAAATAAGGGTGTTCAAATGAGTTTGTTATCACTAGCCCTCTAGCCGCGACCCCTAACAGCTCTCATTTTTGAATAGGGAAAAGGGGTCGAGCAGCACCTTGTTGGAAAAGCAATTCAATTTCCTGCATGAGCAAATTCTTGCAATTTCTCGATCACTACGCGTATGCCAAACACATGTTGAAAATGCTGAAACCGAGACAATACCTGAAAACGTGAAAACAATAATATCAACAAAGTAAATCGTGCGCTTCCATTTAAATTGAAATAATTGCTGTTAGGGTAGCGGCTAGAGGGGTAGTGATATCGAATCCATTCTTTGACCCGTCCGAGCGTTGTTTCCATCTCAAAGATCCAAATTCGGCATGTAAAAGTTATTGATGCAATACTGAGTCACTCTGTATAATAATAAAGCGATGGAAAAAAAATACACTCATGCAGGAAAATGAATTGCCTTTCCAACAAGGTGCTGCTCGACCGCTTTTTCCTATTCAACAATGAGAGCTGTTAGGGGTTGCGGCTAGAAAGGTAGTAATATCAAACTCATTTGAACACCCTTATTTGTCCCCCTTTCTACAAAATTTGACCTGTCTGAGCGTTTTTTCGTTATTCCATCCCAAAGCTCAAAATTTGGGGTGGTTGATGCAATACTGAGTCACTCTGTATAATAATAAAGCGATGAAAAAAAATATACACTCATGCAGGAAATTGAATTACCTTTCCAACAAGGTGCTGCTCGACCTCTTTTCCCTATTCAAAAATGAGAGCTGTTAAGGGTTGCGGCTAGAGGGCTAGTGATATCAAACTCATTTGAACACCCTCATTTGTCCCCCTTTCAACAAATTTTGACCTGTCTGAGAGTTTTTTGTTATTCGATCCCAAAGCTCAAAATTCGGGGTGGAAAGTTATGGATGGCCCACCCTATATATATATATATATATATATATATATATATATATATATATATATATATATATATATATATATATATATAATATATATATATATAGGTATATATATATATATATATATATATATATATATATATATATATAGGTATATATATATAGATATAATTAATTGATTTTCCTATATTTATATATATATATATATATATATATATATATATATATATATATATATATATATATATAATTGTTAAGGTTAGACGACTGTCTAAGTTAAGGAGAGAAAATGCTTAATCAGGTATGCAGTCATAGACCTATGACTGCATGCCTGATTAAAGCATTTTCTCTATATATATATATATAATTAATAAATTTTTCTATATGATAGATAGGTATTCGTCGCGCTCTATAATGGCCATCTCGTTCACCTGATTTAAGTCCACATAACTTTTTTCTTTAGGAGCATCTGAAGTAGTTTTTGCTGGCCAACTAGCAAATCTTGGAGTTTAGAGACAACGTCATGTGGAATAATATCGAAGTTCTTTGCAAATCTGAAGAGGTACATATGTCGTGGACAGGCTCTACATTTACCAGTTAATGTTATCAATTTTCTATTTCACTAAACAGTTTCAAACAAAAAAATACAAATTTAGATCAAATTCATTTTATTCTGAAAAACGAGTAGTAATTTAAATCGATGTACATCCCCACCAACTAAAAACCAACTTGCTTTTGGAATTCTTCAAAAATTCATATTGAGCAAAATATTAAGAAGGAAAGTTTCATCTGGGACATGCTGTATGTATTGTCACAGGTTATTTTTTTTAAATGATTCAGAAATCAAATAGTTATTCATCTGGTTTTCCGTGGAAATAATTTCTATAAATTGGAAAATAATTATTTATTTTCTTTCTCAGAATTAAAGGTATGGGACTTACAATATATTATGTTTCTGCCACAAACGATGAAACTCATGAAATGATTTCAAATACTCCAAATGTTTTAGTAGGAAATGAATTATGATGAAAATAAATTGAAATATTGTACAAAATTCCCAAAATCTTGGGATATAATTCTACAATTCATTATTGTTATTTAAGTTCAACTGAACTCCCCCATATTACTTATCGTCCTTAAATATCTTCAGGAACCGTAGAATATCTTATATTATTCGAATAATAACTCAGTTTCAGTTCTTTGGCTTTCCAATTTCACCTCTTATTTCACTAGTTGGCGTGATTCATATTAGTCAAAACATTTCATTTAACACGGCTTCGCAATTTGCATATTTCGACCCTTACACTGCCATTGTTTTCACTTCCTACCGCCTCGGAGATCTAGATTTGTCAGGGGAATTTATTAACAATGTGTTTTGATTTGTTAGTCCTGAATCCACGGTTTGAACTCTGGCAGTTGTCCGTATAATATGAGGATTTATTGTTTTTCCTGAAGAGACTGAGAAACTTGTTTATATATGTTCAAGGGATTAAACATATGTTCAAATCCTGTAAGGCTGTAAGAGATTGAGATAATGGATTTAACAATGTATTCCAAGTACTGTGCAAACGGAGCTGTCATTTTTCACGCCAGCTTATATTCAGTAATATCATGAATTTTTTAATTCTTAATTATAAATATACTTTTTTTGGAGTTTATTGGAGGTTAGGTACTCCTCAAGAAATGATTTTCATATTTAACAGCGGTATGAAAATTTTATGAGGAGTAAAATCCAGCGTTAACTAAAAGTGAAATGTTACGTTCCTTTGCGCAACGTACAATGCGCACCTTTCACTTTGAGATTATTAGTATAACGCCGCATATATTAGGGTATACCGTTAGTAGTTGATGCATTTATAGGTATTTATGTCTGGTGAAACTTATATTTGTACACAATAAACCAAATCATTAAGTGATTGAAGTTAACAAAATATTGAAAGATATAGAAAAACTTATTTCAATGACAATGAATAACGAAGAATAAGAATCTGAAAAATACGTGGATGCGGTTTTTTTTTTGTTTTTTTTTTTGACATCCGTGTGAGAGGAAATATCTTTTTTCTCCGATCGTGGGAAAAGTGACACTATTTTGACCTGTTTTTTATGCGAAAAGCTCAACATTCCAGAATAGTAGTCAGTTGCTAAGCAATTAGAAAATAACATTCTTACCGCGCTGCTGTAGCGTGCGGTAATGTAACAAATGGATTATTACATTAAAATGAAACAAAGTATGGTTTTAATTTTTATAATTGTTGTTAATATTTACATTTTTGTATCCTGTAGCTTGACGTTTTAAAACTGCTCTCAGTTTTTGGTACTGGGCAATATTAATATTATTTTTAACAGACAAAGTTGATCGAAGCATGGAATAATGTGCCCACAACGTCGAAGATTTCATTGTTTTAGCCAATTCAGCAACATACGCCATCAGTACATTCTCAGAAAAGGATACACTGTTGTTTTTTCTACAAAAATTCATGAAGCGTTGGTACGCAAGTTCATACTTCTCTCTGGATTTCGCCGGAAGTAAATTAAGTGAAGCCACGTTCGCGGCTTCTACTAGTTCAGGCGCCGTGCAAGACAACAAATAATCACTATGAGTGTTCATGTTTACTAATTCTTTTTTAATTCCTTATAAAATACAACGAATCAAACAAAACCAGCTTTAAAATTATTTTACTTTTGTCATAACAGAGTAATTTCCATGGTTACTATTTCTATATTTCAATATGAACATAGATAAACCTATTTAAACTTACTTGATCACATCTTGGATGAAATATTTTTTAATTAATTAATTTTTCAAATGTAAATCAACGATCGGAGAAAAAATAGTATGTATAATTCGTGGGAAAAGCATATTCCCAATCTCCTGTGTTACCAGACTCGTCGCTACGCTCCTCGTCTGGTAGTTATCACAGTCGTTTGGGAATATTAAGCTTTTCCCACTAATTATACAATATACTATTATAGACTACCCTGAGAGTATCCCGCACGCATTCTCAGGGTGTGTGAGACTCCGGATATTCCTGGTTACTCACTAAAAAGCCTCTCATACATTCCTTGGAGAAATTCTTCATCCTGCCCTTACAGCGTCCCTTAACAAAAGCAATGAGCTGCAAGCGGCCTCTATAGTTCATGGGACCTGATGACTCGAAGTGACCCGAGCAACACTGCTTTCTGCACTCTGCTCGTCAATATATCGGCCAGAGATCTGCATTCCGGAATAATCTTCAATGCTGTCACATAGTTAGCTCCCATTCCGCCTAGACAACCTATGATTAGTACGACTATCCTAACTTTATGCCCTGGGTATAGTGTCCTCAGATCGAACATAAAATCTCTATATTTTTCCCATTTCTGTTCTTCTTTCATCACCACATTATTTTCGGCAGGGGATGAAAACTCTACAACAAACAATTCTCTGAGCTCTTTGTCCAGTAGGACTATATCTGGCTTTATTGCGTGGATCTGCCGAGTTGTTGGAAAAGCATAGTTCCAGTATATGCGAGCTCTATCGTTCTCAACAACCGCTTCAATTTCTAGTGGAACATATGGTAGCACTGGTTCTTTGTCTGTACCATAAACTTCTCTCGGATGGAAGTAGAGAATTCAGAGCGCCCCATTATGTGTTTCTATATACCCTGATAGAGCATGGACTCTGCAAGCAGACAGGATGTGCATAAGAGTTTCCTGCTGACTATGGCATGCTCTGCAAGTTGTTGGGGTGCCCACTTTCATTATGTTCTTTTTATACCATCTTGTATTTATTACTCCATCTTGACAAGCCATAACAAATCCCTCCGTTTCCGACTTCAAAAAGGCAAAGGATAATTCTTCCGACAAGCCCTATTCTTCCAAATTCCTGTAATATATGGAGTGCAGATTTTTACTCATATGAGTAGTGTCTTCAGTTTATTTTATTATTATTATTATTAATTGAATTAACGAACAGCTGTCTGTTATTTAATATATGTATGTATGTTTGATGAATTGAATATATCTTTTATATTTTAGTTTATATATTATATTATTAAAATGATCCATATATATGTATATATGATACAACACGTACAACAGCAACCTAACCGTCAATTTGTGTTTGATTTTAGGATGTAGTTTATTCATTCATTCATAATAATAATAATAATAATAATAATAATAATAATAATATAATAATGAACTATAGAGGCCGCTTGCAGCTCATCTCTTTTCTTAAGGGACGCTGCAAGGGCAGGATGAAGAACAACTCCAAGGAATGTGTGAGAGGTTTTTTAGTGAGTAACCAGTAACATCCGGAGTCTCACACACAAAATGCGTGCGGGATAGTCTCAGGGTAGTCTATAAAAGATTTTTGCTCTCACACGGACGTAAAAAAAAATATTTTTTCGTTTCAAAAATTATCACAACATAGTAAGATAAAAAGAAACAAGTCAGGTATCTTTAATCGAGCACAAATAAAAAAATTCATCCAAATCATATGGCTCGCTTTCTAAAATGAACTTATAAATTCTTCGTTTAAAGAGGCTTGTGCTGTCAATGCTATGAAATCTTTTTGGTAGTGCATTAAATAGTTTTAGACATAGATATTGGTTTTAGACACATGTATACACTTCCGTGCATTATTAAGGATAGAGAACATCTAGGTAGTATATATGGAAACACTCTCCTTGTAGTATTATTGTTCTGAAATCTACCAAAAATGCTTTTGTGTTTGTGGAAGAAGAGTAAGGAGCGCAATACATACAACCCAGTTAAATTTAAGATGTTGAAACTTTCATATGTAGTGATACTTATATTTGTGCACAATATCTAAACAAAATTATTGAGTGAAGTTAAAATAAAGTATTGAAATACATAAAAATAAACTGACGCATAACTGGAGTAAACTACAGTCGTACGTCGGAGCTGACATACACAATTTTTTTTTAAATTGAAACGCATAACAATGTTATTAGAGAAACACATGTTCGATTTTGACGGTTATCATGATATTTGACTCTATGACGCTGCGTTTCACTACACGGCAATATGTATTCTAGCGATTAAATTCAGCATTCGAAATCCAACGGTGAATTTTCCTTTTTCACTTTAATATGTTATATTAAATCGACAACTTGTATTTTTTTCATGATTTGATTTAGTATTTGAATACTGAAAAATGTCCGTATACAGAATATACCGGTATATAATCAACGTATACAGACAGTTTTTTTTGATATACAAGTATGAATAAAAGATAGGTACTCAATACTAGATGGTGGTTATTTCAAAAATACATTTGCACTATCTTTATAAACCCGGAAAAATAATCTCCATGAGCAGCAAAAAAATCCTTTAAATTTTCCATTTTTTTGTAGGAACAAACATCAGCTCGGGCATAACGAAGTGCAAAATCCTTTTTGTCCCAATGAACAGCTGAAATATTGCTGGGAAATCCGCTCGACACGGACTTACGAATTTCAACTCATTATTCAAACAGTGCAAACCGCTCCAACTCAATCCTTGCCAAATTGAAAATCGATCAAGTCAAATGGCGTTGTTGCGGTGTTTCGCCGCGATCTGGCCCTTTTTCACGTAGATTA
This sequence comes from Cynegetis impunctata, assembly GCA_030704885.1. Lineage (NCBI taxonomy): Eukaryota > Metazoa > Arthropoda > Insecta > Coleoptera > Coccinellidae > Cynegetis > Cynegetis impunctata. Next base: position 310,457 of record JARQZK010005094.1, on the reverse strand, counting down.
TTAGCTGTCACTCGATGAGGGTATTAAGATGTAGATTTTCGGCACGGCATGCACCGTTACTCTAAATAATAGTATGTATTAATATACTATTCAACGAATATATAACGGTAGATTTTATTCATGAAGATGAAGTTTACAACACGAGCCGCAGTCGAGTGTTGTAAATCATCTGAGTGAATAATAGCCATCATATGCCAGTAGAATACTATGCTTTGTTCAAGACTGATAGGTAACTATTTGAACTAACTAAGTAAGATCATTTATCAATATTCATTGAAATATTACTTAGGTAAGGTTTGCTTTGAGAAATTCCAATATCTTCATGCAACGATATAGCTTTTTCATTAATTAATTAAATATTCAATAAATTTGGCGTTAGATTAAATATTAGTATTTTGACCAGAAAATTTTCTTAGTTACAAAATCTAACATCAATACTATCCTAACAACGTAAATGAAATTCTCAAGTTTAGATTCACATCTCGAGTGACGTCATGCAGTGAATAAAAAATCATTATTCACTAGTGAATAATAGATAATATTAGGAAACACATGTAGGTATAATGAATATATTTTAGTACAGTCGTGAACAAAAATTTATGCTACACACATTATTGGAACTAAGGTCTTTATCACATGGTACACTCCAGAAACAATGTGAATGGAAGCTAGGCATTACAATGGTACAACGTAACGTAAGCGCGTAACACTCTCAAGGTCAGCTCTATTCGTAATTGGGTTTGGAGAGGCAATCTTTTCCACGCGGTGGCTATTGTTTTAAACAGTTTCTAATTTATCTCGAAGTGAAACATATATGGAGGTTTTCTCCAAACTTTCATAAAATAAACAGTGCTTATAAGAATATAGTTGATCCGTTGATTTTTGTTGTATTTTAACCTGCGACAGATCCCTCGTGACCCGAAATCCAGCTTACCTAGCTCTAGTTATCTTATGCAAAGCTACTTCGAATTTTATGGAATGAAAGTACTTCAAGAGTTATTTCTATCATATTGCTATACGAGAATACGAGGCTATAGCCGATTTCAATCAATAATTTCATTAATCGAAAATATTACAGAATTCTTTCACTAATAATATGTTTCTATAAGAGGCCTCGGTAGACCAGCGGTAAGGTGAACCGCCTTATACCGTTTGTAAACAGAGGATTGTGGGTTCGAGTCCCACCTCGCTCTTAGGTGTTGTGTATGTCCGGAATTTAGTGGTTCTATTTATAAAAGATAAATTGTTGGGTAATGTACATCGTTTACTAGCCCATTGGCCGTTCGGAATCGGCGTTAAAATATAGGTCCCTCGAGAAAAAAAAATATGTTTCTATGATCAAAGAAGGTGCATTCACATTAATTTCAATTATAATAGGAATTTTTCAGTCAATAAGATAGTATTATCTTCTAATTTTTTTTTCATTTTTTCGTGGCAATTCTCGACCGCTAAAGTCAATTTAGAGATACTGTGGAGGTGAGCGTAAACTTGAAATCCAAGATTTTTGTCTGTTGGGGCACAGTCGGGGGATAAATTTGTAAATAAATTCATACCTAAAAAGTTTGGCGTTGAAGGGGCCAATGTCCCTTATGACCCCCCTAGATCCGCCATTCTGTATATATATATATATATATATATATATATATATATATATATATATATATATATATATATATATATATATACATAAATATATTTATCAAACATCTCATTATTCGTAGTCAAGGAGGTATGAAACTCGGATTTACAAACCACTCCTGCACCTCTCTGATGGCTTTCAATATTATATATTATTTATTTGTATATTATTTGTTGATTTTACCTTAGACACGGTTGCTATAAATACACTCATTATGTCCTAGGGCGTTTTGAGCGGGACCATAACGCCTGCTCATTGTACGAGGACAACTTAAGAAACTTCCATTGGTTAAATACTTCATAATCCTTGTCGTATACGACTCTGGATTTCTCCAGCAATATTCGCAGCTTTGGCTGCATTTTCTATGATATTTTTGGATGAATTCATTTTCATTTCCATTATTTCTATAAGACCATACAAAGAAAGCAGCAATGACACCGACTAAATATGATGACAAAAATATTCACAAACCTCAATATATCAACAAATGACATGCCTACTATGAGAAGAAAAATGGAAAGTATAGGAGCAATGAACCGATTTTAAAATCGATTTTCCATCATAATAAAATAATTTTTTCGTGAAAAATTAAATCTTGTATGCACCAGGTGCGTTACTAGATCTAGGATCTATATAACGCACTTGGTACATAAATAACTATTTCAGATAAAATAGGGCTAATAAATTTATTTGTTTAGCAGTTTTCTGCATAGAAAATCGTTTCAGTGTGTGAGTAACTTCAAGGGCTTGTGAACATAAACCCATTTTAGCATCATTATCGATAACAATTCGTATTTTGTAATAGAAACTCACATTTTTAGGTCTACGAAATAGCAATCTTCGTTGTTCTACGAAAGACGAACGAAAATACCCGAATCTGGAAATAATTTGGTTGAGGATACCACGTTTCTCGTTTAATTTAGCTCGGACCTTTTGAAAAATTGTAATTGCTTTATCTTTGGGGGAATATATTGGGCTTCCGAAGAGGACTACGTGATGCAGCAGGAAATATATATTTCCCTTGAGTATTCGGACAGAATATAGAATAGAGTTACTGGCTCGGTAAATAAATCTTTCTTATAATATATTCTTTTAGGGCCATAAAGTGGACTGACTTATCACGACCTCAAAAATACCAACTTACGTTCACTCTTTGAATAAAACCGCTCATCTTAACTGAAAAATGTGATAATAATATAATTTCTTTTTCGAATTGGATCATAACAGTAACAATCATCATAAGAATACATACATAGCCAATGAATATCATTTCTGTCAATATATTAAGAGACATTTAGGTATATATCAAGAGACATTTAATGTGTAGATGACGTCAATTACTGAGACATTGGAGGATCAAGATCAGTCGTTAGTGTTTAGGCTGTCTAACTAAAATACGGGGGCTCCCGAGTTCATACCCCAGAGTCAATTGAGCTGACTTCAATTTTTCTTAGAACTTTTCTCGTGAAGTATGTAACTAACTGTCTGACTGCAGAATTGACCACCGCTATGCAGATATTATTAAACACGTTTATAAGAATGCAACTGCGTGCATCAGGCTACATGAAGACACTCCTGACTTCAGAATAGGACGAGGTGTAGAGAATAGGGAGATGTCATTTTCCCCAAGCTATTTACAACCCTCCTAGAGTATATGTTCAAAAGTGTTAACATCGAGAAATTAGGAATTAACATCAACGGCAAAAAACTTAATCGCTCACGCTTTACTGATGACATTATATTGTTGACAGATTTTCTTGGTGAGGTACAAGCGATGTTACAGGAGCTAGAAAAAGCCTCCAAGAGGGTGGGTTTGAGTGTCAACGCCAGCAAAACCATGGTCATGACTAATTTGGTTGTAAGTGATAATTTAACCTTGAATAACTCAAAAATAAAGCAAGTATACTCGTATAAGTATCTTGGTCATGAGATTCGCTTGAGTAGAGACAACCAAACTTGTGAATTGTCAAGAAGAATTGGACTAACTTGGTCAGCCATCGGAAAGTTGAGTCATGTTCTGAGATCAGATATCCCCATCTGCCTCAAAACGAAGGTCTTCAACCAATGTGTCCTGCCTGTATTGACGTATGGTGCCAAGACGTTAACCTTAACGAGACTGACAGCCAATAAAATCAGAGTAACACAGAGAGCTAGGGAGAGAGCAATGCTGGGTCTGTCTCTGAGGGGCAGGGTTCCCAACACCACTGTAAGGGAAAGAAGTAGAGTAATCGACGGCATGGAGAGGATTGCTAACCTTAAATGGAACTGGACGGGACACCTGGCTAGGATCAGTGATGATAGATGGACAAGAAAGGTGACAGAGTGGAGACCGCGTGACTTCGCGTCAGAGGAAGACCTCCCACTCGATGGTCGGACGATATAAAGCATGTCCATTCCAACTGGATGAACGCAGCTCGGGATAGAAGGGAATGGAAACTATTACGGGAGTCCAGCAGTGGACGAGTATGGCTGATTGATGATGATGATGATGTAACTAACTGCTTGATAACTTACAAAAGTGAATATTAAGCTAGTATTCATCTTCTATGTCCCACCTCTTCTGTTGTCGTCCATAATGGCAAAGGAGTTCCTTCCCATAATTCAAGCAGCCCACCGCATCCGTAGGGAAGGAACTGAAAACTTGGTCTTTCCTTTCTTTTGATTGACAAACCAATTCACTCTGCACATGCGTACAAATTATAAAGTTTGTGCTAAAAGTATATTCGTTGATTACCTATATTAGTTTCAACATTATATAATGAATTCAAAATTGAAAATATATATTTTAAAACATGGTTTATAAAAACAATTTACACATTTCAGGACCGTTATGGAAATAACTTAGGAAATCATGAAAAAATTATGAATCAAAAGTTCAAAAAAACATTAAATCAGGAGGTTATAAAATTAATTGTGACGATTGTGATAAATTTCACATCGCTAAAACTTTGAGAAGCTTTCAGGCCAGAATTTCAGAACACAAACGTAGCTTTGTTAATCAAAGGTCGGATTCACATTACGCAAACCACTTAAATCAAGAAAATTACGCATTCAATTTCGACTTTTAAATATTGCTAAAAGTAAAGGAATTAAACTTAATTTTCTAATATCATTACAGCTAAATAAATACAAAATTCAGGTCTCCTATTGAATAAACAAATTGATCATACTACAAGCCCCCTTCCGAATCTTTTCAAAATTACCGGACTACATGACTAGAAATTTAGAATGAGTTTTTTCTATTTTTGTAATAATTTGTAACCTTCCTTTCATTCATCCTTTCAATACAATTTGTCATCTATTTACTTCTTGTATTCGATATTACGGAGAAATATATTTTGTTTGCATTCAGAACCTGAAGAAGGTGAAGTTCCACCGAAACGTGCGTCAGCGTATTTTATTTAATAAATGTGTAAACTGTTTTTATAAACCATTGTTTTAATATGTTTATGAATTCACATCATGTATCGACCCAATCAATCCATAATTGGAAATATATTCTTCATATTTTCATCTAAAGAACTATTTTCTATGACAATATGAAATATGTTCAAACACATCTCCATACAACATTTAGAATTGAATTGAATTGGCATTTACTTGGTGAAAGTTCATATTCATAACTTTATAAAGAAATAAAAACTAAATTTTCACAGGTTGAAATAAAAATCTATTGAGAAAACGCTTATCGTCATAACATTGACTTCATCTCGTACTAATCTCGTAGTCGTAATCATCTCGTAGTAATTTCATATAAAACCATTAATAGCATTGGAAAATTGATTAAAAACAACAAATCAAAAATTCATAGAGATGAACGTACTGGTGTTTATAGACTCGACTGTAACGATTGTGAAAAAATTCTATATAGGACGTACAATTAGAAATTTCAAAACTCGAATACACGAACACCAACGTAGCTATATTAAGCAGAAAACTGACTCTAATTAATCGTGCCATATATTTCAAGAAAACCATACCTTCAATCACAATTATAAAATATTACAGAAAATAGACTCCACAAAACCAATTGTTGGGAATCCCTATACATCAATAAATATAAAAATCCCGGAAACCTAGTTAACGACCAGATTGAAGTAAACCCTTCTCCTCTCCTTAATCTGTTCAATGTACCTACTAATAGCTCTGAATGAATTGCTTATTGTTATTTAGTTTCTCTAGGAACCCCTCTGTCATATTCAATTTTCGTATACATAGATTGTTTTGTAATACCATAGTTTAGTACGAGATAAAGTAACTGTAATGACGAAACGCGTTTACTCAATAGATTTTTATTCTAACCTGTGAAAAGTTAGTTTTTTATTCCTTTATAACTTTTAGAATTTGTTTCAATGAAGGGTACTTACCCAATATAGATAATTTGTATTGAGTAAAATTTATTTACAACAAATGACATAATTATAAGTTGAAAATATAATTTTTATCATGAATGAAATTCAGTTGCTAGTATATAATTATTGAGATTTATGAGTGATATAATTAAACAGCACACAAAGAGATAATGGATATCCTAATACTGAAGCTCGAATTCATGAAAATCAACACCAAAATAATTGTCCTCATTTGTGTGTTGATTCAATTATCCAGATTCATTAATCTAATTAATCAGTTTCACTCTGTTACTTCAGAAGGTAAATGGAACTCAAACAATAATGATATTGAATAAATATAATCAATAATTCGGTTGAAATTCTCTCCAACTCCATTAGATTTACATGACAAGGTTATAATTCAGAAAAACTCTACCGCAGCGAGGTGCATTAGAAATGCAGGCTTTCATAACGTATTCAGTTTGAAAAATCTATTTATTCATTCATGATTTTTGTACCAATCCAAAAAAATTGCCCTCTAATGTGTAAACAATACTTACTTCCTTCCCGAGTGTTCAACCCCCTACCAATTCATCCCATTACCAATCGCATACGAAACTACGTACTCCCAAACTTTCAACCCTCTCCGGGGGGGTCAACCCCCCAACCAATTCACATCGAAATGAAAACTATACAAGATATCATAAGAAACTACCTACCTACAAAGTTTCAACTCTATGGTCTCAAAATTGTGCCTTCTATCGTGTAAACAAAATTTATTTCCTCCCGTGGGGGGTCAACACCGACCAACTCGCACCAAAACCAATTCTTTTCAATATATCATAAGAAACTAACTACTCACAAACTTTCAATCCTATTGCTCCAAAATTATGCCTTTATCATGTAAACAAGATTTATTTCTTTCCCCAGGGTGTCAACCGCCAACCAATTCGAACCAAAACCAAACACCATCCAAGATATTTTTCAAAAATACGTACTTACAAACCTTCAATCCTATAACTCCTAAATTGCGACCTTTATCGTGTAAATAAGATTTATTTCTTACCCCGGGGGTTAACCCCCCAACCAATTCGAACCAAAACCAATCTTATTCAAGATATCGTACGAAACTACCTAGATACAAACTTTCAACCCTATTGCTACAAAATTGCGTCTTCTGTCTTGGAAACAAGATTTATTTCCCCTCTAAGAGGTCAACCCTTAACCAATTCGATACAAAAAGAATCCCATTCAAGATATTATATGAAACTACCTATTTACAAACTCTCAACCCTATTGCTTCAAAATTGCGCCCTTTATCGTGTAAACAACGCTAAAATACATAATACTTTGCTAATCGCACCCATTTTAATAAGCAGGTTTTCAAAGTGAAAACCTGCTAGAAGTTTTGTCCCAAAATATTCAATTTCAACTGATGTCAGCGCAATTTATTTATGTTTGTAACGAATGCCTTTCTTTCGAAAATATATCGAACAATACCGTGGTGAAAGCTTCATTACCATATCCCCTGGGAAAGAGAAAAACCATCGGAACGAATCCAGGTCTGAACAGAATGGATGTGAAGATCTGAAGCACTATTGAAAGTATTGAGAACCGCATTAAAGGCTCGAGTCGAAAGAAATCGTTACACATGCCGCTATTGAAATTCTGAAAATCGTATGCTGAAAACTTTAGAGGGTGAAAAGTTGAACAGATGTCGGCTTTCGCGTTTATCCTAGATCGTTTGGATAGTCGCCAATAATTATCGGATGTGTGTTTTGATTAGTGCATCTGCAATTTGCAGCTCACAGGTTCAGTCGCTGTCGCTGTAACGGTGTGTTAACGAATAACAGGTTCATTGTTTGTATTATTACTGGAAAAATTCAATATACGAACAGGTTTCAGATTAAATCTTTCAGCATGTTTTTTTGAATGCCGAACAACGGGCTCAATACTGAATACATGATTACGAAGAAGTATTCGATTGTGATACAGTTAAACTGCTTATTTTCGACTAAAATATGGTGCATTATACTTGTGGTTCGTGCATCATACCTATCACATATTACATATTAATAATTATTATTAATCCCCCGGTTCAGAATAATAACGAGAATAAAAAAACAACAAAAACATACCAATCAACTACTTACTGAGAGTAAGTTGGATATAGGAAGTAAGTTGAATATAGAAAAACTTCTAAAGTTTTAAAATACTTGAAAAAAGAGCAGTTGGGATTCGTTTCTGATTACATGGCTGCATTGGCATGGCACTTTGCTAGCAGTTTTCAAGCGAAACCTGAAAGCAATCCTCCAAGAAAATTGATCATTAATTAGAATATTAAATAGTATAATTCATGTGAATAGGTATCATTTTTTGTAGTAGCCTTAGTGCTAATTAAACTTTCACTTACTTACTTACTTACTCACTTACTTACTTACTTACTTACTTACTTACTTACTTACTTACTTACTTACTTACTTACTTACTTACTTACTTACTTACTTACTTACTTACTTACTTACTTACTTACTTACTTACTTACTTACTTACTTACTTACTTACTTACTTACTTACTTACTTACTACTTACTACTTACTCACTTACTTACTCACTCACTCACTTACTTACTACTTACTTATTTACTTACTTACTTACTTACTTACTACTCACTTACTTACTTACTCACTCACTTCACTTACTCACTCTTACTTACTACTTACTTACTTACTCACTTACTCACTCACTTACTACTTACTTACTCACTTACTCACTTACTACTACTCACTCACTTACTTACTTCACTTACTCACTTACTTACTCACTCACTTCACTTCACTCACTCACTTCACTCACTTACTCACTCACTCACTTACTCACTTACTCACTCACTCACTCACTCACTCACTCACTCACTCACTCACTCACTCACTCACTCACTCACTCACTCACTCACTCACTCACTCACTCACTCACTCACTCACTCACTCACTCACTCACTCACTCACTCACTCACTCACTCACTCACTTACTTACTTACTTACTTACTTACTTACTTACTTACTTACTTACTTACTTACTTACTTACTTACTTACTTACTTACTTACTTACTTACTTACTTACTTACTTACTTACTCACTCACTCACTTACTTACAGCTTAAAGTATAATGCTTAAAGTGTGCATTTATAATGAGATGAATGAAAATGAAGAATTCTTTATTTGTATACCTCCAGAAATTGTGCAATTTGCAGCAGTAGCAACCTCTTACTAGATACCGGAAAAACTTATTCAAATCAAATGTTCTCTGCAAATTTTGTCAATTGCATAAATTTACAATACATACTGTCTTCATTAAGGCTATTGTATTCATGTAGGAACAATAAACCATGATATAGATCTGGAGACATATAGCAAACTATAAGAATTCTTAAAATGAAAATCTGAAAGATTTCAAACAAAAAAGTCTTTTACTTTTTTCCCTACAAATTAGGAAATTAATTTTCTTTTATATTTTTCTCCAACGCCGAAATTTTTGTGTAGAAATTTCATGCTTTCTATGTGTAGCTCTTCAATCCCTCCAAATTGACTTAGAGTTCCAATAATTTGTATGTATAAAAACGACAAAAATGCTAGGAAAATACTTTTTCTCTTGTAGAAATTACAGACTACATATGAAAACATTAGATTCTATTATTTTTCTGCAGCTTAGGAAACAGTAAAATTCCATAATCTCTATTTCCCAATTTCCTCTGCTAGTAGAAATTTATGACTCATTTCCACTGAAAAATTCATCTGAATGACGTTGATTTTTCCGGAACTCACTCCAAACTTTCCGTTATGCCACGTTTGTGGCTATAAAAATGAAATTTGTTGACGTAATAACAATTTCTTGATCCCGTTAGCCAGAGAGAATTGGAGTTCACAATCCGTAGGGAACCTAATTTTTCATTTCATGGAAAGACGGAAAACGATTTCTTTTCTTAGTCGTCAGTTATCCCATTTAGAGTGAATTCGGTAATTCAAAAACCTAAATTTCTTTCAGTTGTTTTCAAATTTATTCTTCCATAATCCTATGTCGCTTTCCAACTTTCGTAATAGCCCTCGAGATATAATAATATTTTGGACTTCTGACAAAAACTGAATTTTGGATTGATTGGGCCGATACTTGGTGTAAATTAATAAACATATTAAAACAATGGTTAAAAATAACAATTTACACATTTATTATGAGAAATAACGCATGACGCACGTTTCGGTGGAACTTCACCTTCTTCAGATGCAGTTTGCCATTAGCATCTGAAGAAGGTGAAGTTCCACCGAAACGTGCGTCATGCGTTATTTCTTATAATAAATGTGTAAATTGTTTTTTTTAACCATTGTTTTAATAATAAAAACTGAATTTTTATTTTCGATCACCTTATCTCAGTCATTTAGTAGGGGGCTTACAGATTATACTGAAAACAATGCTTGAATAGCCTAGCTCCATCTCTGAGTTCGTATATTCTCCTCGCTTAGTTTGTTCTTCTTCACATACAATGTTTTACCCCCTCTGTCCATATAGAATGGCTAAAAAACTGAACTAACGTGAAATCTCTAAATTAAATTGGGGGCAGTTGAGGAAAATAGTTGAAAAGCTTGAGGGTACTTCCCCCTGTATGGCGAATCAAGTTTCAACTCAATCTGCTAAAGCTGTGGAACTGCACAAAACCTAAAAACCCATGAAAAAAACAAGGAATTCGTTGCTTTCCCAAAATTTTGGGAAAATTAATATTACTCATGGACTTTGAAGTGATTGAAGAGTCAGAAACTATATTTCTTTACAGCTTTAACCATTTTCAGTTGCCAATTATCTGATTTTCAATCCAATATGAGCAATTTTCATATAAAATTAAGAGGAAACATTAAAAGCAGACAAATATGCAGAAACATAAACTACAGCACTACTCAATATGTAGCATATTCCAAAAATCTAATAAACAGTATCAATCAAAACACAACAATTCAATCAACAATCTAAAGCACAAGTAACCCAACTAATTCAGTTACAAAAGTTGGTTTGAAAATTTTAATTGAAAATCATTAATTTCTTGATGAAACGTTAACCTGTTTCTAAAATCGGTTTCAATCATCAATCTATTTATATACAACAATCAAATCATGAAAACATACTTGTTGACCATGGTTAATTTCATACATTACATAAAGTGCATTCACAATCTACGGTGAATTATAGAAATTGTCAAGTCACCCCGACTCAAAATCTGCATACAGCTGTTTCAATCTTATTAGATTTCATCAGTGCAGCTTATTTGACTCGGAGTGATTTAACAAATTTCTAATTGTTTCCCAATACAAATCGTGGTCAGTAACACTGTCCGGATAACAATCTAGAGCGCCCTCCCACCAAAGATTTTGGGAACCAACAATTCACCGCTCAGATTGAAAATGCAGAAAATCATCGCGTAAACACGTACTTCCTGATATGAAGATATCTACTCTACAACAGTGGCGTATATGATTCCAAGGCACACTAACAAAGTGATTTAAAACCTTTGGATATACTCACGAGAGCGCACTCCGAAGATGCTTCACCGTTAGATTGTGAATGCAGACTTTGCGTTGCAGAATACGTATAACCAACTCCCTTGGAAAGTTGTTTGATAATTTTTAAATTATTAAAGAATATATATATATATATATATATATATATATATACATATATATATATATATATATATATAAATATATATATATATATATATATATATATATATATATATATATATATATATATATATATATATATATATATATATATATATATATATATGTTCAGAAAGATTTCCGCGGTCGGAAGTATTTGAAAAACTTGGATCTCGGAATGAACCGCGTAAAAGATTTGAAAAATCTCGACGTTTCGGCTTCTTTTGCGAAGCCATCTTCAGGAGAATTAGAAGGAAAATAATTCAGTTGACAGGAAGCAGTACGGTTGGTGGAGTAGGCAGGTTGTGACCACGCAATCGTATTGTTTCCGATTCCTCCTAATTCGATTCGTGGAGTAGGCAGATCGAGGCCACGTATCTGAATTATTTTCCTTCTAATTCTCCTGAAGATGGCTTCGCAAAAGGAGCCGAAACGTCGAGATTTTTCAAATCTTTTACGCGGTTCATTCCGAGAACCAAGTTTTTCATATATATATATATATATATATATATATATATATATATATATATATATATATATATATATATATATATATATATATATATATATATATATATAGAAAGAGAGAGAAATGTGGGGTAATATGGCAACATAAAATTCAAACGCTCACATTCTAATAACCAACGCGCCTAGATGAAAGACGATGGCTGCACGTTAGAGCTTACACAATATGTGTATTCATCAGAGTAATTCGTCGCCATATTCCCACACAACAAAAGATTGTAAGTAAAAATGCACAAAGATAGACAGTTGCCATATTACCCCATATCATGTGTAATATGGCATCATACGGTAGGTATTATGGCAACATGCTATTCTCTTAGGAAATAAAGTATTATACGAAATTTTACTAAAACTTTCTTTCTTACAACATAACATATAAATATTATTATATCTTATGTCTTCAGAGCTATAGAAGTACTTAGTACTTGATCTGGAACACAATCTGCACAATATATGTTTGATGGAGTACATATCTCGTAAACCCAATGATTACATTTCACACATTGCAGCCAATCACATTTTGGAGCTTTTTGATCAAAATAGTATCCACGGGATTGTCCACAATATTCTGATTAATCGGAAAAAAAATGAGGAGGCATAATACCCCATATTGCATCTTATGACAAATAAAATGAAAACACATATTTATTATATCTATAACAGAGTGTTCAGCCAAAGAAAAGTAAGGTTATGAATCAATCTTCAGCATACTACTATCAAAATTATCTAAATCTATTCAGAACTTCCTTCACGACTATATATAACTCAACATTAGAAAATATTTCACACGGTGGTTACCTTTATATTGACGTTATTCACTAACAAACTGATATATTGCATTTGTGAATGATTCAGGCGTGTTTCCTATCTGACACTAATATGGCTGAAGGAATATTATTGCCAAATGTTGATTTGGAACTAAAATATCAAACTGCGGCGTATTACCCAGCGAGGCATATTCACCCAATTTACTCTATATATATATATATATATATATATATATATATATATATATATATATATATATATATATATATATATATATATATATATATATATATATATATATATATATATATATATATATATATATATATATATATATATATATATATATATATATATATATATATATATATATATATATATATATATATATATATATATATATATATATAATCTCTTGATAATTATTAGCAATAACAGGCTGGTTGAATCTTAAAAAACTCGATTTAAACCACAAATAAGTGATTTTCTTCCATAACAGAGGATTTTATTTATTAAACTATTTTCATCTCCAAATTTTCAATCCAATACTTAGCTACGCCGTTCTGATGAGGACCAAAGAGTCCGAAACACGTGTCAACGGCTGCTTCCATATAAACGTACTATACCGATAATTCTACTCCACATATTTAATGTTTTCCCATGACTAATTTCTTTGTTGTTAGATAAATAGTACCCTATTATTTTTATTTTCAAACATTACGTAGGTAAAGGTTTCTTTGGTTTCCCTTACCATCTAATGATAACTATTTTGAATGTTAATATTAGACTGAATAGCATATAATAAATAATTAGCAAGACAAAGCAGCCTTGTCTTTTCAAAAATTTTTTCGAATCAATAAATGTTCGAGAAATTTCAATTACCAATATCGTAATGAAACGTCAACTTATTAATTAAATCGAGTTTTTTAAGATTCAACAAGCCTGTTCTTGCTAATAATTATCAAGAGATTAAAAATAAATCACAGGCAACAACAATTCGAATAAATAATTAAATATTGCAAGCTGAAAATATGGCAATGATCCCAAACTACATTGTTTTATATTGTAAGTAAGTACCTTTTTTCATTTTGAAAAATTTGAAATTCTAAATAAAAATTTCATAAAAAACGGCTACTTCCATATAAACGAACTATACCGATAATTTTTGCTTTACTTGTTTAATATTTTCCCAAAACTAATTTTCTTTTTTAATATTAATTTACTCTTTCTGAGATCTCTCGGATGGAATTAATCGCCTCCGTGGCAAAGTTTGACCAAATCTCCCATACCGGAGAGTTGAAACAATAAACCACAAATAAGTGATTTTCTTCCATAACAGAGGATTTTATTTTTTAAACTATTTTCATCTCCAAATTTTCAATCCAATACTTAGCTACGCCGTTCTGATGAGGACCAAAGAGTCCGAAACACGTGTCAACGGCTGCTTCCATATAAACGTACTATACCGATAATTCTACTCCACATCTTTAATGTTTTCCCATGACTAATTTCTTTTCTGTTAAATAAATAGTACCCTATTATTATTATTTTCGAACATTACATAGGTAAAGGTTTCTGTAGTTTCCCTTGCCTTCTAATGATAACAATTTTGAATGTTAATATTAGACTGAATAGCACGTAATAAATAACAAATTTTTAACAAGACAGATCAATCTTATCTATTCAATGTTTTCAAGTCAATAAATGTCAAAGAATTTTCAATTTTTTTTCAAAAGTTTTGAATAACTATGAATGTCGTAGTGAAACGTCAACTCATTAATTAAATCGAGTTTTTTAAGATTCAACCAGCCTGTTATTGCTAATAATTATCAAGAGATTATATATATATATATATATATATATATATATATATATATATATATATATATATATATATATATATATATATATATATATATATATATATATATATATATATATACAATTTTAATGAATATTTCAATCCCTACAGTATCAATGAAGTTGATTTTCAAATATTTTTTAGAGGGCGATTCCAATTCTTCAATTTTCCTTCCTCCAATTAGACTAAATAAAATCACAATAACAAATTGGGGTTATGAAACGCACATAGCGAATATGAGGTTACGTTTCGCTGAAAAAAATCGAGTGCGAATATGGCAAGTCCAGCTTCCCTGGAGCACGCAGTCCGAATTTCAGGAGAATTTAATTATCAGATCATAATCTTTCACTGTGCTCATGTTTCACAGTGAACCTACAGCGAAACAACTTTTTACACGGTAGACTGGATCACACGATATCTGTTTCAATTTTCATAGGGCTTTGAATTCTAAAATGAACCACAGAATAATACAATTGGCCTCATTCTGTGCCATTGTTGGGCAGTTGAAAGTTTTTGGAAACCCAGAGAGCTCTCTCATATAGAATATTGATTGTTTGAACATTAACTTCGGAATAAAATTGTGTAGGTATTTCAGTTTTTTCAATTTCGATATATTTTTGATGACAATCGAATAGAAAATTCCTCAAAACATCAGTACTTTCTGAAACCATTTAAAAATTTAATGTTTTCAATGAACCCCCCACAGAGTTCAGTGGTACTCAAAGAAAAGGATGAGCTCCACTCCTTATCCAATTCTCAAATCAAAAGTGCTACCAGAATATCAACCAAAACATTACAAAAGGGAGTGCCTATGAGGTGCATGGGCGAAAATGTTTCTAACCGCAAGGATTTTGCAACCCAAACCCTCTCCAAATTGAGATAAATTGATTGAGTTGCCTTTTGGAGGTTTTAGTTCAGCTATTTATGTAGGAATTTCTCATCTTTTCTTGGTTTTTGCAGTTTTCATTGATTTCTTATACCGTCATAACTTTTGTGTTGAAATTTTAAGCATTTTAGAGTTTTGTGCATCTCTTCAGTCCCTCTAAGGTGACTTGGATCCCTTAGGGGATTAAGAGTTTGAAAGCAAAAAAACAACCTAAGTCAGGGAGCTGTTTTGCTCACTCGTTTTTTTATATTTTAAAATCATAAGAACTTGATAATAACAGATGCAATATATTCATAGGATTATCAAATGAAAAATTCATCATGTTAAATTATCACGTAGTAACGACGGATTTCATCAACTATTCAAAATATCATTCATTTAATTCAATAATATGAACTGTATGAAATGTTGTTGTATATTTCATAGAATTATCATATTAAGCTAGCATTTTGTTATTGAATGAGTATAGATTAGTTATAATTAATTACATAACTATTTTTCACTTGTTTCGGTTTCTGTTTTACATATACTTTGAGTTGAAATTGAAATTTTGGATATTTTCTACATTCCCAATTTTTTCTATATCAAATTCACGAACGGAATAACAGTTTGGTATATGAAGTAAAAGATTAATACTGAATGAAGATTTTCTCTTTCAGGATGTGGCCTTGCCTGGGAATCACAATCTTGATATTTGGATACCTTCATAGTGCGAATCCTGGGCCGGCCTGCAGAATCTCCGAATTTCCTTGCCGAAATGGCAGATGTATCAGCTTGAATAAATACTGTGATGGTATTGATGATTGCGAAGATATTTCCGATGAACCAAAATTTTGTACTGGTGAGTAAATTTATCAATATATGACAGAGCGACAGCATAGTAGGATTTTTTTTAGAATATTTACTCTATATGGTTAATTTATTTCTTAAGATATTTGGTTGCTTTTACTGCACCTGTATATATATATATATATATATATATATACATATATATATATATATATATATATATATATATATATATATATATATATATATATATAAATATATATATATATATATATATATATATATATGAAAACCTTGGTTCACGGAATGAACCGCGTGAAAGATTTGAAAAATCTCGACGTTTCGGCTCCTTTTGCGAAGCCATCTTCAGGAGAATTAGAAAGGGAATAATTCAGAATCGTGGCCTCAATCTGCCTACTCCACGATTCGAATTAGGAGGAATCGGAAAGAATACGATTGCGTGGTCTCAATCTGCCTACTCCACTAACCGTACTGCTTCCTGTCAACTCTGAAGTCTCAACCTGCCTACTCTTCAGAGTCAACTGACGGGCCGATCGTCGCGTGGCCGTATTTATAGGGGAGGGGGGCGGGTACTTACGCTCATCAGTGCGGGATGCACTCTGATTGGGCGTTACATGGCGACCACTGAGAAGTGGTTTCCATGCTGATGGAAGTCTGTGACTGTCATCTCTGGTATTCAAACAATTTGGCCCTTTCCCAACATCACACCCAAACAGGCCACATTATCGATTTCCCCAATACAAGAACTATTGCTCCCGTCCGATCTTTCAAATCCCGAATTTTCCGTGAAGCTGTAGAAATAGAAAAACGTCCAAATTGTTTGAACACCAGAGATGACAGTCACAGACTCCCATCAGCATGGAAACCTCTTCTCAGTGGTCGCCATGTAACGCCCAATCAGAGTGCATCCCGCACTGATGAGCGTAAGTATCCGCCCCCCTCCCCTATAAATACGGCCACGCGACGATCGGCTCGTCAGTTGACTCTAAAGAATATATACAGGGTGGCTCACCATATTCGCCTCGGTGTTTCTATGAGAAATGAAAAGAGTGGAAAAAAAATTTAGTACAGTCATATGTGAGTCCATGAGGAGCATATTTCAAAATTATTTTGAAATATACAGGTGACCCAAAAAGAGACATATCAAAGTTATATTTTTTCTTATGGAACACCGTTAATTTTTTCACATTTTTAGATATTATAGATCAAATAAAGGTAAGTTACTGTTATATTTCCTATACCTAAAACTAACCGTTTCTGAGGAATTCTGAGAAATTAAAAAATATGGACCATATTTCAAAAACTGTTCACACCCTTTAACATGTAACGAGCTGCTTGTAGCTGAATTTACTGCTTAGCAGAAATATTAAAGTTGGCTACCACATAAAAGTTTTATTTCAATATTGTACAGAGTATTGAAATAAATTGCATCAATGCTTGGTCACATTTTTTATTGAATAACTTCTCAAAGTTAAATGGAACATCCTGTATTTAATGGCATATTTTGACGCAGAATTAGATTCCCTTTAAAACTATATCAGGGTCCCCTATACCTATCTCTCATGATTTTTACGCAAACGACGTTTTTATATTCTACTTATGAGTAATTTCTTTATCTTAGAACTATAATATCCTGTATTGTAATGAAAAGCTAAAAACATTATTAAACTCATTTTATTGAGAAAATAACAAAAGTTAAAGGTAAAAGGATGGTATTATTTTAACAAATGCTCGAAGAGGTGCCCATTATTCTCGATGCATAAGTGAGCTCTTTCTTGAAATGAGTGCTGAACTCTTATAACATGTTTTGCGGTATGGCACGAAACGCTCTTCTTATTCGTACTTTCATATCCTGAGGTGTCGTTGGCAGTGTATTGTAAACAATATTTTTGATATATCTTCATAAAATAAATCGGGACCTATTAATTCCGGAGACCTGGCTGGCCAGTTATGTAGACGTCTTCGTCCTTTCCATCTATTTGGATGTTGTCGATCTAACTCGTTTCTAGCACGTCTATCAAAGTGCACAGTTGAACCATCTATTTATATATATACATTACATGTTTCCAAGAAAATACCAAAAATAATATATATATATATATATATATATATATATATATATATATATATATATATATATCTAATTAAGTGAACTAGGACATTTATTTGAAACTAATCAAACAAACCTCCTAGCGGAGCTGGTTATAAGAGTTCACGAAGCATCGAAATATCAACAAACTACCCTAGACGGTAATTGTTCGAAATGTTAATTTGATTATCACAACCGATGGATCCATCGGTTGTGATAATCAAATTAACATTTCGAACAATTACCGTCTAGGGTAGTTTGTTGATATTTCGATGCTTCGTGAACTCTTATAACCAGCTCCGCTAGGAGGTTTGTTTGATTAGTTTCAAATAAATGTCCTAGTTCACTTAATTTTATAACCACGGGCGTGTTTTCCGTTTAACACGAATAATTCTTACTTATATATATATATATATATATATATATATATATATATATATATATATATATATATATATATATATATATATATATATATATATATATATATATATAAAATATATAAAAATATAAAATTGTTCTCATTCTAGAAATCCAAAATATGAATAGACAGATAAAATATTTATAGAAAACAAAACATAGTTGGCCTTAAAATTTTTCATCCATTATCAAAATATTGAAATATATAAAATAAGCAATAGCCCACTAGAATCATATCTGAAATGCTAATACTTGACCCGTATGATGACCCACTTTCCGATAAACAAATTGATAACTTTCTCTGATATTTGCAGTGTACAACAGCAGATTGTAGAAGAAACATGAAACATATATACTTATTTTCATTGACAGTTCTCTTTCAAAATGTGTTTTGTCAAGCTGAAATTCTGTTAAAAAGTGCTAGAATACGTTACGTAACCGACAGTGATGTACACAAAATTGAACAAATACAAAATTTGGAATATTTCAACAGTACGATCATTTCGAATGGTACGCACCTCAGGGTCATCACTGGTTCCATGCCAGTGCTATTCGAGGGTTCGTTCCGAAATATGGAGAATTTACAAGTTTTGCAAATACCCAAATGTCAAATAATGGATATCCGACCTAGAGCATTCTTGAACGTCCCAAATCTGGACCGAATCCAACTACAAGATAATGGTATCACAAGAATTGAAAATGGTGTATTCAATTTCATGCTAATATCTCAACTGTACTTGCATCGGAACCAGATTGAATTCATACATAGCGAAGCGTTCGATAATATGCCGAACTTACACAGGATAAAATTAAACGGGAACCGATTGAAAACGTGGGATAGTAATTGGTTTTTCAACACGCCAAAGCTGATGGAAATATTGATTAGGAGAAATTTCATAACAAAGTTAGAAAAGAACGCGTTCAAAAATATTAAAAAATTGCAAGTGGGACACGATGAAGATGTTATCTCCACGAGTATATATTTGAGCAAGAATAAAATATCTTCGATTCATCCTCAAGCTTTTACTGATGTAGTGAGACTGAACGAATTTTTTTTAGACAGGAATAATTTGAGTGTAATTCCCGAAGAACTGTTCACAGAAATTGAATCTATAAAATTCCTCAATCTAAGGAGAAATAGAATCGAAAGTATTTCTCCAATGATGTTTCCAAAAGTTATCGAATTTGAAGTATTGGATCTTACAAGGAATGAACTTGAATGTATTCCAGAAAAAGTAGCTGTGCTAGCTTCTAAAGTTTATCTGGAAGACAACTTCATCAGCTGCGAATGTGAACAGACCTTGAAGACGTATATCGAGAATAAGGGAAATCGCAACAAAATTGTCATTGGGGATTGTACCCAAACTGACATAGACCAAAATGGCCCAGATGATGAGGATATCAACAATGAGGAATACGAGGACGAGTAAAACTGATATAAAAAATTGGAATGAATATAGCATATCAGAGGATAGATAAAATGTATTTTTCACGAAACTTACAAAGTTGCGTATTCAAGAAGAGGACAGTATACGATGGAAGTTTAGATTGTATGTAAAAATCTAGAAAAAAATACTAAACGATGAAGTTATCTTTGATTATTTTGTTTTTAACATAATAACAGTGTATTGTTAACTTTATAATGAGAATAGTAAGGTCTTAAGCATTACATTTAAACAACATTTCTTCAAAGACTGTATCATGGTCGTTTCAGTATTCCGGTATTCAGATATAGGCATAAATATTCATGAAAATATATATATATATATATATGTATATATATATATATATATATATATAAATTAATATATATATATATATATATTATATATACATAGATCGACTTTAGATTGCGTTATTATTCACTACTTGAATACTTTGTTGTTATTTGATAATTAGTTGCATTCCACTAGGAGACTAGACTGAATTTTCCATCAAGTATCTATATATATATATATATATATATATATATATATATATATATATATATATATATATATATATGTATATATATATATATATATTTGAACATATAAGTACATCGTTTTATTTTGAAAAAATATTTTTCTAAAATATTCGTATTTTGTAAGCAACATTCAATAAATTTTCAATTTGTACAGTTTTAAATGAATATAATAGTTTTAAATAGTGTTGAGTATATAATATAATAGTTAGAAACCTATACCATATGTTTGTTCAATTATGGATATATATATATATATATATATATATATATATATATATATATAATCTCTTGATAATTATTAGCAATAACAGGCTGGTTGAATCTTAAAAAACTCGATTTAATTAATAAATTGACGTTTCATTATGACATTCATAGTTATTCAAAATTTTTGAACAAAATTGAAAATTCTTTGACATTTATTGACTTGATAAAATTGAATATTGATCTGTCTTGTTAAAAATTCTTTCAGTCTAATATTAACATTCAAAATTGTTTCATTAGAAGGCAAGGGAAACTACAGAAACCTTTACCTATGTAATGTTCGAAAATAATAATAATAGAGTACTATTTATTTAACAGAAAGAAATTAGTCACGGGAAAATATTAAAAAAGTAGAGCAGAATTATCGGTATAGAACGTTTATATGGAAGCAGCCGTTGACACGTGTTTCG
Organism: Cynegetis impunctata; assembly: GCA_030704885.1. Lineage (NCBI taxonomy): Eukaryota > Metazoa > Arthropoda > Insecta > Coleoptera > Coccinellidae > Cynegetis > Cynegetis impunctata. The sequence continues at coordinate 288,785 of JARQZK010005094.1, read as the reverse complement.
GACTCTTTGGTCCTCATCAGAACGGCGTAGCTAAGTATTGGATTGAAAATTAGGAGATGAAAATAGTTTAATAAATAAAATCCTCTGTTATGGAAGAAAATCACTTATTTGTGGTTTATTGTTTGAACTCTCCGGTATTGGAGATTTGGTCAAACTTTGCCACGGAGGCGATTAATTCCATCCGAGAGATCTTAGAAAGAGTAAATTGATATTAAAAAAGAAAATTAGTTTTGGGAAAATATTAAACAAGTAAAGCAAAAATTATCGGTATAGTTCGTTTAGATGGAAGTAGCTGTTTTTAATGAAATTTTTATAATAAAATCCTCTGTTATGGAAGAAAATCACTTATTTGTGGTTTATTGTTTGAACTCTCCGGTATGGGAGATTTGGTCAAACTTTGCCACGGAGGCGATTAATTCCATCCGAGAGATCTCAGAAAGAGTAAATTAACATTAAAAAAGCAAATTAGTTTTGGGAAATATTAAACAAGTAAAGCAAAAATTATCGGTATAGTTCGTTTATATGGAAGTAGCCGTTTTTAATGATTATTTTAATTTAGAATTTCAAATTTTTTAAATGAAAAAGGGTACTTACATATAAAACAATGTAGTTTGGGATCATTGCCATATTTTCAGCTAGCAATATTTAATTATTTATTCGAATTGTTGTTGCCTGTGATTTATTTTTAATCTCTTGATAATTATTAGCAATAACAGGCTGGTTGAATCTTAAAAAACTCGATTTAATTAATAAATTGACGTTTCATTATGACATTCATAGTTATTCAAAATTTTTGAACAAAATTGAAAATTCTTTGACATTTATTGACTTGATAAAATTGAATATTGATCTGTCTTGTTAAAAATTCTTTCAGTCTAATATTAACATTCAAAATTGTTTCATTAGAAGGCAAGGGAAACTACAGCAACCTTTACGCTATGTAATGTTCGAAAATAATAATAATAGAGTACTATTTATTTAACAGAAAGAAATTAGTCACGGGAAAATATTAAAAAAGTAGAGCAGAATTATCGTATAGAAACGTTTATATGGAAGCAGCCGTTGACACGTGTTTCGGACTCTTCGGTCCTCATCAGAACGGCGTAGCCAAGTATTGGATTGAAAATTAGGAGATGAAAATAGTTTAATAAATAAAATCCTCTGTTATGGAAGAAAATCACTTTTTTGTGGTTTATTGTTTGAACTCTCCGGTATTGGTGATTTGGTCAAACTTTGCCACGGAGGCGATTAATTCCATCCGAGAGATCTTAGAAAGAGTAACAATTGATATTAAAAAGAAAATTAGTTTTGGGAAAATATTAAACAAGTAAAGCAAAAATTATCGGTATAGTTCGTTTATATGGAAGTAGCTGTTTTTTAATGAAATTTTTATAATAAAATCCTCTGTTATGGAAGAAAATCACTTATTTGTGGTTTATTGTTTAAACTCTCCGGTATGGGAGATTTGGTCAAACTTTGCCACGGAGGCGATTAATTCCATCCGAGAGATCTCAGAAAGAGTAAATTAACATTAAAAAAGCAAATTAGTTTTGGGAAATATTAAACAAGTAAAGCAAAAATTATCGGTATAGTTCGTTTATATGGAAGTAGCCGTTTTTAATGATTATTTTAATTTAGAATTTCAAATTTTTTAAATGAAAAAGGGTACTTACATATAAAACAATGTAGTTTGGGATCATTGCCATATTTTCAGCTAGCAATATTTAATTATTTATTCGAATTGTTGTTGCCTGTGATTTATTTTTAATCTCTTGATAATTATTAGCAATAACAGGCTGGTTGAATCTTAAAAAACTCGATTTAATTAATAAATTGACGTTTCATTATGACATTCATAGTTATTCAAAATTTTTTGAACAAAATTGAAAATTCTTTGACATTTATTGACTTGATAAAATTGAATATTGATCTGTCTTGTTAAAAATTCTTTCAGTCTAATATTAACATTCAAAATTGTTTCATTAGAAGGCAAGGGAAACTACAGAAACCTTTACCTATGTAATGTTCGAAAATAATAATAATAGAGTACTATTTATTTAACAGAAAGAAATTAGTCACGGGAAAATATTAAAAAAGTAGAGCAGAATTATCGGTATAGAACGTTTATATGGAAGCAGCCGTTGATGAGGACCAAAGAGTCCGAAACACGTGTCAACGGCTGCTTCCATATAAACGTTCTATACCGATAATTCTGCTCTACTTTTTTAATATTTTCCCGTGACTAATTTCTTTCTGTTAAATAAATAGTACTCTATTATTATTATTTTCGAACATTACATAGGTAAAGGTTTCTGTAGTTTCCCTTGCCTTCTAATGAAACAATTTTGAATGTTAATATTAGACTGAAAGAATTTTTAACAAGACAGATCAATATTCAATTTTATCAAGTCAATAAATGTCAAAGAATTTTCAATTTTGTTCAAAAATTTTGAATAACTATGAATGTCATAATGAAACGTCAATTTATTAATTAAATCGAGTTTTTTAAGATTCAACCAGCCTGTTATTGCTAATAATTATCAAGAGATTAAAAATAAATCACAGGCAACAACAATTTGAATAAATAATTATATATATATATATATGTATATAATTGTAGCTAAGATTATATAAACAACGATATTTCAGAAGGTAGATATTCAAAATTAAACATATTAATATTTTTTTAAACAAAAATGTTGTGGAAATTTTTTTTGTTTCAACGGCCATTCAAGTAAGCTTCATGATTTGACTCCAACGATCGGGTATCTCAAAATCAGGAATACTTTCAAGCCCCTTTTTTATCCAGTCGTCAATAGCAGGGACTAGGTGTTGTGGAAAAAGTTTCTCCCAACTTCCATTTTTTCCCTGCCTTATAAATGAAAATTCCGAATTTTTCATATACAGTCCACATTCTACAAAATGGTCATTGTTCAGCGACTTATTTTTCTTAAAATTCTCAATATCGAGGTGTTCAATAAGTTTGTCAAGTTGTTCTTTTGTTAATGTTTTTCCTAAGAATTCAGCTATTTTCAATATAGCAGCACGTTTGTCCTGGAAAGAGAAATAGATATAATTAGTTTATGATTATCAATTTTATCAATTTCCATAAAAAAAAATTTTGTTTTTATGAAACAAAAATCCGAGAAATCAGAAAAAATATATCTGGAAAATTAGTTTCGTGAATAATCACAAAATAATTCACTGAAACGTTCTGAATTTTTATGAAAAAAAATAATTTGGAATATGTTGAAATAATACCATAACGTACACAAATGCACCATCTGTCGAATTTTATCGTTAATCAGTCAGGATCTGATCATAAAGGGGTACTTCAAAGCGTGCCCGTGCATTTTAATTCAAATATTTGTCAAAATTTTTATGAATTATGTTTCATTATGTATATGAGTTTTCACCAAAATTGGCCTTTTAAATAACAATTATTTGTTGTCCTTAAGGTCACATAATGACTCAGAATGGGTCAGACAAAATTGAAATATCTCTCATCAATAATTGTGGATATTCAATATTTGAATTTAATATACTACACAAAATCAAGAAAAATTCTTAATTTATATATATATATATATATATATATATATATGTATTCCGCGACGAGAATACTACATTCATAATCCAAGTGAATTATTTGCGTATTAGAGAACAATTGGAAATTTTTTAATTCACTCAATCAAGCTGCATCGATGAGATCTAATAAGATCGAAACATCTGTATTCAAATTTTGAGTCGGGGTGACGATTTCTATAATTCACTCTAGGATTGTGAATATAGAATTCTCGTCACGGAATACTTATAACCAGCTCCCTTGGAAATTTGTTTGATATATTTTAAATCATTGAAGAATTTTCCTTGTCGGCGGGTCGAAAGTAACGAATGCTCTGTAGGTTTAAAGAATTGCCAAACACCACTTAGCTGCTGTCAGGTGATAGCCAGTGGCGCCAATTTCAGTTGCATTCAATCGCCGCTCGCGCCACGCACTGTAAGATCGTGTGAGAGGACGCTACGTGATTTCACAAATCAAAAGTAAATTTTTTGACGTTTACTTATTTAATGTTTATGTAGTATTAAAGGTATGATATTAATCTGAATATTTACATATTGATACTCGATTAGATTGATTTTACAGTGCTTAAATTCGTTTTTGTCTAGCATGTTCCGTTTCAAGGTTATCTTTCATGTTCTAACAAAAATGCTGTAGGGTACAAAAGTAACGCAGCCCTATGGTTTCATGTTACATGTTACTTTTGTCCTCGTATTGATTCACTCTAAGTAAAGTTTTTATGTGTGTGTGTTTATTTCAACAAAATAACCACCGCACGAATAACAACTAACATGGAAGTCTATCGAAAAGCGGCTGAAGAGCATTTTAATGATGGTGAGAAAATTAGATCCATGGCAAAAAAAATTGAATGTCTGCCATATTACATTGCATAGATATATAAAAAAAATTTAAGCTAGAAATACAAGCGCAGTTGTAGACAAGGAAAATAAATTTGACGACGAAGATTGCTTCTACCTCGTTTGTTTAGAACATTTTAGCAATAGTCGACTGAATGAGCACAGTTTACATTGTTTCGAATGCACAATGTGGTCTCATATGTACTGAATTGCGTCAATGAATTATGTGTGCCATAATTACGAGTCTGAATAGGAAGACTGACACTGAATTTTCCAATAAATATTTGTTTGATTAAATATGTCATATCATATTCATTACATATCCCTTTACCCTGTTACTTTCGAACCACAAGGTGTTACTTTCGGCCCGCCAACGTGGTCGAAAGTAACAAATGACAAATTTTTTTAAAGTTTCTGTGATTCATGCTAAATACACAACAATAAGGTAATTTAAGATGCTAATGTATAGAACATAAACAGAATTTATGTATGGCTATATCAATTTCACCGAAATAATAACACCTAACGAGAAACCAAGGCGAAAGTACAAAATGTTACTTTTGTACCCGGTCTCCCCTATCATAACATAATACTTACGGTATTGACTTCCTCATAAAATAATATCAACATATTATCTGAATGCCTCCTTTCCCAAGCTCCTCTCAGTAATTCGAAGTATTCACTAGAACCATCTGCAATGGTATATTAATATAATAATTCAATTGATCAAGTGGATTTCAAAATGATTTTCATCGAAAAGTTCATTCAATTGAACTTGAGAATTACAATATGCATTATTATTATCTTATTTATTATTATCTTACTTACAGAAGCCTCTCTCGAATGCAGGCCAATATTTTTCGAAAGTTAATTCGGGAATAAGGCCGAAACTTGGAAAATAATAGTTAGATACCATAGCATCTTTCGGATTTCTTGCTATGAAAATTACCTAAAAATATAACAACATTCATCACACTGTAACTCACATCAAATTACGTTTGTGTATCTTTCTGTGCTAATATTATATGCAGTATGTGTATACTATACTATATTTAGTGTTAAACGTATGAGTCTTTCGCCGACTTTTTCCAAAATTATAGGAAATAAGTTTAGAAGAACTAACTCATGAATGAGAGTTGTAAAACCCTGTGGTATAGCCGGAATAACGATATAGGGTGTGAGAGAAATTCCGTTCCGATCCGCGAAGCGAAACGCAAGAATTCAGCGTACGAAGTTTTGCCGATTCGCGAGAAAATCATCCGATTTCAAGTGCCTTATATGCAATTTCTCATCAAGCGAGCTTAGATACACGTAACATCATGAGAAATAAAGGAATGGTTAGCAATAATCAGCGGCAGATGGAGAAAGAAGTTTATAACATCAAAAAGCGCTTTCAATCATCTGAATTTGAAGGTCGTTTGGATATGCAAAATGTCTGCAAATGCAGTTTTTTCAGCTTCACACGCCCTTCAGAAAGCTCTAGAAGGTTGAATTTTGGATATTTTTTGATAATCAAGCTGTACATCCCTTGACAATGGTTTTCCACTTATGCACCTATCTGTTACTTCTTTTTCAAACCCAGAACTTAATTTCAGCTCATTAGGTCTGAGGGAGCTGTACGAGATGCCAAAATGTACCAGGAAAAAAAAATGTAAATATATATATATATATATATATATATATATATATATATATATAATATATATATATATATATATATATATATATATATATATATATATATATATATATATATATATATATATATATATATATATATATATATAGATATATGGATATATGTTCAGAACTTAACTCTGTAGTTAATACCCTAATCTACCGTTCCATTCGACTATCTGACGACGAACACCGTGAATCAGAACTCAATACTCTAAAACATATATTATTACGGAATGGTTACAACACATATCAAATCAACAAGAGCATACGCAAACACACAAACATCACCCCACCTCTACCACCTTCCAATCCCACTAAACAAGAATCTACACCTAAATTATTTCTTCCTTACATCAAAGGAGTAACAGATAAGATCGCAAGATCTCTCAAAAACACAAACATCAAAACAATATTCACTACTCAACAAAAACTCTCCCATCTGGTCAGATCCGTCAAGGATAAAATTCCTAACGAAAATCACGGTGTTTATGAGATTCCCTGTTCCAATTGTCCTCGTTCTTATATAGGACAAACGAACCGACGAATTCAGGTCCGTGCCAAAGAACATTCACTTTCGGTAAGACACTCAGATATCGCCAATACAAGAACTATTGCTCCCGTCCGATCTTTCAAATCCCGAATTTTCCGTGAAGCTGTAGAAATAGAAAAACGTCCAAATTGTTTGAACACCAGAGATGACAGTCACAGACTCCCATCAGCATGGAAACCACTTCTCAGTGGTCGCCATGTCACACCCAATCAGAGTGCATCCCGCACTGATGAGCATGAGTACCCGCCCCCCTCCCCTATAAATACGGCCACGCGACGATCGGCCCGTCAGTTGACTCTGAAGAGTAGGCAGGTTGAGACTTCAGAGTTGACAGGAAGCAGTACGGTTAGTGGAGTAGGCAGGTTGAGACCACGCAATCGTATTGTTTCCGATTCCTCCTAATTCGATTCGTGGAGTAGGCAGATTGAGGCCACGATTCTGAATTATTTCCCTTTTACTTCTCCTGAAGATGGCTTCGCAAAAGGAGCCGAAACGTCGATATTTTTCAAATCTTTTACGCGGTTCATTCCGTGAACCAAGTTTATCATATAGATATATATATATATATATATATATATATATATATATATATATATATATATATATATATATATATATATATATATATATATATATATATATGTTTATATATTAGTTATTTATGTACCAAGTGCGTTATATAGATCCTTATGCCTGAGGGAAACATTCGGCCCGAGGGCCTCTGGCCCGAGGGGCATAAGGATCTAGTAACGCACGTGGTGCATACAAGATTTTATTTTTCACGAAAAAATTATTATATTATGATGAAAAAGCGATTTTAAAATCGTTTCATTGCTCCTATCCATTTTCCTTCTCATAGTAGGCATGTCATTTGTTGATAGTTTGACGTTTGTGAATATTTTTGTCATCAAATTTAGTGAATGTCATTCCTGCTTTCTTTGTGTAGTCTTATAGAAATAATGGAAATAAAAATGAATTTACCCAAGAATATCATAGAAAATGCAGCCAAAGATGCGAATAATTCATTGCCGGAGAAATCCAGTGTATACGACAAGGATTATGAAGTATTTAATCAATGAAATTTGCTTCATTTCTCCTAGTACAATAAGCGGGCGTTTTTAATCCATTATGCCCGCAAATGCGGGCATAATGGCCTAGGGCATAATGAGTGTGTTTATAGCAACCGTATCCAAGGTGAAATAAACGTATAATATACAAGTGAAAAATAAATATATATATATATATATATATAAATATATATATAAATATATAAATATATATATATATATATAAATAAATATATATAATAATATATATATATATATATATATATATATATATATATATATATATATATATACATATATATATATATATATATATATATATATATATATATGACATCAAAACAGCCTCAACTTGAACAATTTCTGATAATTTAGTGTACTCATTGATTTTGTAAAGTTATCATTTTCAAAATTCGAAAAACGGATTTTGTGCTTCAATAAATGTATTTTTCAAATGAACCATGTCGTAAAATATATAATAATAATATATTTCTTTAAAATCATTTCATATCATCTCTAAAAATGAAATGTGTGTTAGCCTTTGCTTAAGTATATGTGCTCCTTTCAACTAGTGAAGTATTGCATTTTGCATTGAATTTCTCACCTTACATCCGATTTCGAGAATTTTGGGATGAATGAATTCGAATCCATGATGGCTCTTTATAAACCTTTTACCTTCCATCTGTGAAAGTCTTTCATGAGTAGGTATGAGTAATTTTTTAATTCTGGAGAACTGTTGAGCACATTTTCTTCATCTTGGCTTTTATGTAATACCGAACTGTAAATGGATAAATTGAGGAAACCAAAAAATATCACATTACATAAAGTGAACAACAATGAAACAATGATAAATTTGAAAATAATCAAACAACTTTCTAATGGAGCTGGTTATATGTATTCCGCAACGCAAAATCTGCATTCACAATCCAACGGTGAATTATAGAAAACGTCAAGTCAACCAGACTCAAAATCTTGATACAGCTGTTTCGATCTCATTAGATCTCTTTGATGGAGCTTATTTGACTCGGAGTGAATTAACAAATTTCTAATTGTTGCACACTAAGATAGAGTTTTCTCTGGAATCTCATACGACATAGTTGCAGAGTAGACATTTTCATATCAGGAAGTATTTTTTTTTTTTGAGAATTCTGCACTTTTGATTCAAACGGTGAATTATTGGTTTCCAATATCTTTGGTGGAGGGCGCTGTGGGTTATTATCAACAGCTGTATGCTAATCTTGCGTCGGGGTGACTTGACGATTTCTATATTTCACCATATTTTGAATTGTAAATACAGATTTGGCATCGCTGAATACATATAACAAGCTTCCTTGGAAAATTCTTTGATAATTTTTAAATTTATTAAAACAAAGGTTAACAATAACAATTTACACATCTTTTAAAAGAAATAACAAATGCATGACGCACGTTTCGGTGGAACTTCACCTTCTTCAGATGCTAATGGCAAACTAACTATGATTCTCTGTTATATCGAAAACAAGAAATGACAAATTGTGTAGAAGGGGTAAATACAAAGATGGTTACAAATAATTATTGGACAAGGAAAAACCAATTCTGAACTGCTAGTCAGGTAGTTCGGTAATTTTGAAAAGATTAAGAAGGGGGCTTGAAGTATGATCGATTTGGCTATTCAATAGGAGACCGGAATGCTTGTATTTATTTATCTGTAATGATTCTAAAAAATTAAGTTTAATTCCCTTACTTTCAGTATTTAATATTTTGAAATCGAAATTGAAAGTGTGATTAACAAAGCTACGTTTGTGTTCTGAAATTCTAGTTTGCTGAAACACAAACGTAGCTTTGTTAATCAGAAGTCGGATTCACATTATGCAAACCATTTAATCCAAGAAAATCACACTTTCAATTTCTATTTTAAAATATTAAATACTGAAAGTAAGGGAATTGAACTTAATTTTTTAGAATCATTACAGATAAATAAATACAAGCATTCCGGTCTCCTATTGAATAGCCAAATCGATCATACTTCAAGCCCCCTTCTTAATCTTTTCAAAATTACCGAACTACCTGACTAGCAGTTCAGAATTGGTTTTTCCTTGTCCAATAATTATTTGTAACCATCTTTGTATTTACCCCTTCTACACAATTTGTCATTTCTTGTTTTCGATATAACAGAGAATCATAGTTAGGTTGCCATTAGCATCTGAAGAAGGTGAAGTTCCACCGAAACGTGCGTCATGCGTTATTTCTTTTAATAAATGTGTAAATTGTTATTGTTAACCATTGTTTTAATATGTTTATCAATTTACACCAAGTATCGGTCCAATCAATCCAAAATTTTTAAATTATTTAAAAATTTTCCTTGTTCACTTTATGATATATTGAATTGAATATAGTTAACTTGTAAATTTCCCATGATTTGATTTTAAAAAATATTACGATCTAAATTTAAATTACCCAATAATCCATACAAAAAAGCTAAAGTTTTCATCTTGAGATGTTGCGAGGCATTCCATGAAAAATTAACTCAAACTTAGTGTACCTACCTAGAAATTTTCAAACGAAAATTTTCATTTAGCAAACGGACATTTTCTAGTCAGTAATAATTTACTGAATTTTGAAATCAAATCATTACTTCATTCATCATTATTTCATAAAAAAAATTTCTAACGCAAAATTTTCTCTTGCATTCAATACAGATTTCCATATTTCACATATAGAGAGAAGAGAATTTAGTTGATACATTTCAGCAGTTCCTCCAGTCGATACGCTATTACAGTATGACTTGACTATGACTGAGTAAGCCCACTGAGATATGCAAGATCGTGCCATTGTTTTGGAATGGTTCAGTTACAGAAAAAGTCAAACATTTTCTTCTCCAAGGGTGTCTACATGGTCAATACCTGTATATCCTCTGTGTCCAGGAATCTTGGACACATCTAAATGTGACATAATTATGGTTAGCTAGCACCAAGACTTTCTGTAGCACATTCCCAGACCAGTTTTGTCATATCTACGGACTTGCGAGGGCTTTCATCATTGCTTGACTAATAAACAATTTGTGGATTTTCTAAATATGATAGCTCCTTCAGCTGTTTGGCTGTTGACACGTGTCTATGATCAGTATTTTTTTTCAGATACATGAGCATGTTATACAGCTTACATACTGCGTGAGGGTGTAGCTTCATAGACTCCGACCTCTGTCCCTCTGTCAGTTTTCCATCCATCAGTACTCCACAATTATATACCCTGACGACAATGTGTTTTCACTTCCTTCCAGTTTCACTGGATGATAAATGCTTATTTATGATTGATTTTAGGCACCATTCTGTCACTTCTAATTTCCAGGGGTAAGACCATAGGTACAAACATTAGTCTTAAAAACTTCTGCTTTTTGCATTTATCTACTATGTGTTAAATACTCACTAAAGCATTGGAAATCTGTAATCCATTAATTCAGTTTTGGCTTTCTCATAATCTAAATCTGTACCAAGGAGGTAAAGGATCTCTTGCATTAAAGTTGTACCTACAAAAATTTTTCTGTTCAATTCATCTACAATAAGATCGAAAATAAAGTATGTACATAATTTTGGCATGATCCGTTCAGTCGAAATAAAAAAAAATGTCTTTGTAAATGGCTCCCATCACATGAAATTACTCATTTTTCCACACAATAATAGGGAATAAATAAAACATGGCAATTCACTCCAACCCAAGTAAAATAAACAGCTGTTTCAATCTTATTTGTTTTCACCAGTAAGGTACATTAGTGATGGAGAGAATTCACAAATTGTTTACAAAAATAAAAACTAGGAACCTTAACAATAGACCAAAAAAATCACCTGGACAAATCTCAAGCAGATTTGCATTTAGATTGACAGTTTGTCCGACCCGGACATACCAGAATATGCATGCTCTCAGTCTAGGACCAAAGTTTATATATATATATATATATATATATATATATATATATATATATATATATATATATATATATATATATATATATATATATATATATATATATTCATTCAAATTGTTGTTGCCTGTGAACTATTTCTAATCTTTTGATAATTATTAGCAATAACAGGCTTGTTGAATCTCAAAAAACTCGATTTTATTAAAAAGTTGATATATATATATATATATATATATATATATATATATATATATATATATATATATATATATATATATATATATATATATATATATATATATATATATATATATATATATATATATATATATATATATATATATATATATATATATATATATATATTTCTTGGTGTTAGGTCACATTAATTATCACAATTCACTTGTCATGCAGATTGCTGGTTGTTGAACTTCAGACCATTTTGTGGACTTTGTCAAAATCTATAAAATTAATTGGACGTATACTCCATTAATTTTAACATTTATATGAGAATTATTGTTACCCATAAACTCAGATGATCAACACTCAACACAAAATAAAAAATAAAAACAACAAACAGTAAAACATACTTACAACACATATTATCACAGACAAAGGCAACGTGTTCGTGGGTCAATTAATTCTGCACGTATAGCAGAGTACAGTTTAATTGTATTATTCCTATCGTCCTTGTCGTTAATTGCATATTTAAAATTTTTTTGGATTTCCAACTATTCAAAAACTTCCCTTTTTTTGGTGTTTGACTCAGATTTTATTATCTTTATTTCATTGAAATTGAACGACTGTTTTTTCATATGTGCAGAATACGGTGCCTTTATCTGTGATAATACATGTTGTAAAAATGTTTTATTTTTATTTTGGTATGTTGATCATCTGTGTTCAAGGGTGAGAATTAATTTTATAGATTTTGAAAGAGGCCACAAAATAGTCGAAACGTCAATGAACAATAATTTGCACGACAAGTAAATTGTATTAATTAATTTGACCTAACACCAAGAAATATTCCATTGTGAAAAAAAGATACAATAGGTCGAAGAGAAATCAAAAAAACAAATTATATATATATATATAAATTCGATGGACGATGAATCAACTCTGTGGTAGTTCATATTTATATTAAAAAAATTAAATAATAAGAAAATAACTTGTCTAAAAACCACAAAATGAAAATAACTTTTTATTCGACTAGTTTCGCCTGTTACAGCATTATCAAGACTGAATACATAATTGCAAAGACATCGCTTGAAAATATATAAGTATTTCGGTTCGGTACCTGGGGGTGGTAAAATGTTATCGATGGGTCCAAGTTATCAGAGATTTAACAGTGGGGAGTGGTTTAAGTCTAACTGGTCATTAAGAAGAATGTAATTATGGGATTTTTGGATCTTGTTTATTTCCATGGCTTCCAGGAAGTTCATTATCATACCTTTATCACAGTAATGAAGAATTTTTGGATTGAAAGAGGATGAGATGTTATGTTTTTTTGACTCTAGATGTTCCCTAAATGCTGATTGTCCGTTTTTTAGATGTTCTTTTAGCCTGGTTTCAAAACATCTCCCGGTCTGACCTATATATGTTGAATTACATTCTTCACAGTCCATTCTATAAATTCCTGTTCTCTTCATTGGATCGACTTTTGACATTTTGTTATTAAAATCATTCTATCTAATCTGCTGTGACTCGAAAAAGCAGTATTCAAATTATTATTTTTTAAAGAATTGAATGATCTTTGAAGCGGGGATGTGCGTATAAGGGATGCTCACAAAAACTTTTGTACATTTTTGTTATTGCAGTATGGTCCATATAATTTCAAATTGATAAAATGTTTCTCTTTTTTCGAAATTAAACTATTTTATTATTTTTAGTGGAAAATCATTGTTAATACCTATCGCGCGAATCACGTCAATTTCTACCATAAGGTCTTGTTTGGACAAAGGAACCGAAAAAGCCCTGTGAATCATTGAGTTAAGAGCCGCGAGTCGATGGCTAATTGGACTGAAAGAATTATAACTTATGAATGGCGTCTGAGAAAGTAGGTTTCCTGAATATTCTATATGAAAATTTATCCTGTTGTTTCGATATTGTTAGGTCGAGAAAATTTAACGAATTATTTTGTTCTGTTTCTACTGTGAACTTGATCTTATCATGTATTGAATTTAGATATGTTAGGTATAATTTAATATGTCGGTCTGTCCCATTGAATCCAACCAAGATATCATCCACATAGCGGTACCAAAAAATAATATGTTTTTTAGATAGATATGATTCTAATATTGTGGTTTCCATGTTGTCCATGAATATGTCTGCTAATAACGGGCTGAGGGGAGAACCCATAGGAAGACCTGAATTCTGTAAATATATTTTGTTTTTGAATCTAAAAAAGTTCTGTCTCAAAACAACATTAAATAATGTTGAGAATTCTGTTTTTGTTGCTGGAAGAGTTTTTTGTTTTTCTAAGATGTTTTCAATTAGAGGTATACACTCTTCCGTAGGTATGTTAGGAAACATGTTGGAGACGTCGAAGGACACTAATTTAAAATTTTTATCAAAATCGATTTTTTCTAATTTTTGTATGACAAAAAACTCTTCCAGCAACAAAAACAGAATTCTCAACATTATTTAATGTTGTTTTGAGACAGAACTTTTTTAGATTCAAAAACAAAATATATTTACAGAATTCAGGTCTTCCTATGGGTTCTCCCCTCAGCCCGTTATTAGCAGACATATTCATGGACAACATGGAAACCACAATATTAGAATCAGATCTATCTAAAAAACATATTATTTTTTGGTACCGCTATGTGGATGATATCTTGGTTGGATTCAATGGGACAGACCGACATATTAAATTATACCTAACATATCTAAATTCAATACATGATAAGATCAAGTTCACAGTAGAAACAGAACAAAATAATTCGTTAAATTTTCTCGACCTAACAATATCGAAACAACAGGATAAATTTTCATATAGAATATTCAGGAAACCTACTTTCTCAGACGCCATCATAAGTTATAATTCTTTCAGTCCAATTAGCCATCGACTCGCGGCTCTTAACTCAATGATTCACAGGGCTTTTTCGGTTCCTTTGTCAAAACAAGACCTTATGGTAGAAATTGACGTGATTCGCGCGATAGGTATTAACAATGATTTTCCACTAAAAATAATAAATAGTTTAATTTCGAAAAAAGAGAAACATTTTATCAATTTGAAATTATATGGACCACACTGCAATAACAAAAATGTACAAAAGTTTGTGAGCATCCCTTATACGCACATCCCCTCTTCAAAGATCATTCAATTCTTCAAAAAAAAAAAAAAATAATAATTTGAATACTGCTTTTTCGAGTCACAGCAGATAAGATAGAATGATTTTTAATAACAAAATGTCAAAAGTCGATCCAATGAAGAGAACAGGAATTTATAGAATGGACTGTGAAGAATGTAATTCAACATATATAGGTCAGACCGGGAGATGTTTTGAAACCAGGCTAAAAGAACATCTAAAAAACGGACAATCAGCATTTAGGGAACATTTAGAGTCAAAAAAACATAACATCTCATCCTCTTTCAATCCAAAAATTCTTCATTACTGTGATAAAGGTATGATAATGAACTTCCTGGAAGCCATGGAAATAAACAAGATCCAAAAATCCCATAATTACATTCTTCTTAATGACCAGTTAGACTTAAACCACTCCCCACTGTTAAATCTCTGATAACTTGGACCCATCGATAACATTTTACCACCCCCAGGTACCGAACCGAAATACTTATATATTTTCAAGCGATGTCTTTGCAATTATGTATTCAGTCTTGATAATGCTGTAACAGGCGAAACTAGTCGAATAAAAAGTTATTTTCATTTTGTGGTTTTTAGACAAGTTATTTTCTTATTATTTAATTTTTTTAATATATATATATATATATTTATATATTAATATATTTATATATATATATATATATATATATATATATATATATATATATATATATATATATATATATATAATCTCTTGATATATATATATATATATATATATATATATATATATATATATATTATATGTTAGAGCATACTGTAGAAATTAATTCTATTTTTGTAACTGTTCATAATATTAAGTCATATTGTAGTTATTGTGTTCTCATCCATCGTAAATACTAAGAAAAGACTTATTGGGACTTTTGGATACTTTATTCTATTGACTCTTTTCAACAATGGCATTGTTGAAAAGAGTCAATAGAATAAAGTATCCAAAAGTCCCAATAAGTCTTTTCTTATTAAGTCATATCTATCCGAACTAAGATTCATTATATCTTCGAAATAAATTTCTTGATAATTTGTAGAATATTATTACTTCCAGTCGACTCACCTGATCTAGCAAATCCCACGAGCCATATGTCATCTGGTCTAGGCTTAAAATTGTATATTTTTTTTCCATATTCCTTCATATTAGAAGATGAAGTGGTTTTTGTTGGTGGTAGTCTAACAAAATCTATTACAGAAATTATTTCTAATTTATACTGACTAAAAAAATTATTTCAAACTTACCATATCCATGAACTAATGTCTTCTCTTCTTCGTCAAGCTCTTGGAACGTGTAAGGTAATTCATATTCCTCGGACATGTTTCCAAACTTAATATATTCGTGTAAATGAGAAAACAAGTTTATATACTGTGAATTTCTACATTGGGATATTCCATTAAATCGCAGAAAATCCAGTTATCATTGTGCACTTGAACAATTGATTATTTTTCCCGCCGATATCGATTTTGCAACTACGTTAAGAGGATATCGGAAAAGTAGATTGAGATTTGCCATATTTAGAATGTGGAAATTTTCATGTTACGTGGAAATGTAAACGTATCTACTTGTTTTTCTTCTGTAGTTTAGGTTTAAATGCTTGTTAAAAATGGGGCTATATTTTGACTTAGAGAGACACCTAATACTGTTTTCTCTTTCTTTTCATAACGTCATTTCTGAAGATTTAAGCTACATTGAAATTTTTTTTTATCTAAATCGATTCCGCAGTTCGCGAGAAAATTAACTTTGAAATTGACCCAAATTTCAGTGGTGCGTTAATTTTGCTGGCCAGTGTATATATATATATATATATATATATATATCTATAATTATTAATATAAATATATATATATATATATATATATAATATATATATATATATATGTATATATATATATATATATGTATATATATATATATATATAATATATAAATATATATGTATGTATACATATATATATATATATATATATATATATATATATATATATATAATATATATATATATATATATATATATATATATATATATATATATATGTACTAAATATTTATTAATTTATTGCTTGTTGTTCTGTCTGTTATGTCCCACGATATTTCTTCTTCCAAGTCTTGGTTCTGTGGTTAGATTGCATAGTTCGTATGTTGAATGTTGCAATGAACAAAGTTGTTTTGGCTGAGTAAATATGTTGCAAATTTTTGCCTCCCTCAGAATGAGGTAGACCTTTAATTTCGGTTCTGGTTAACTTTGGTTCCTACCTACCATTCTTTTTGTTTTGAACAAAACAACAACAATATAAAGGGCGATTGAAAGACTAATGCTAGCCTTCGATAAAACGAAACGAAGAGATGAGACGACGTACACAGGTGAAGGATGTAATACACAATCTGCTACCATGAAGTGGACTTGGGTAGGATACATTGCTCGACAGGATGACACTTGTTGGTCATACCTTATTTACGAAAAATTGAGAAATTTCTATCAAGATCAATTGTGCTGCTTCACATTCTGTGAGAAAAATTGAGGTTAGTAATTTCGTAATTTCTGGGAAATCGTTAGGTTGGTCTGGACAGATCGGTAGTATTCAATAAAAAGGAGGAACTATTCAATGCTAGCAAATTGCTATGGATAATGCTGAAAAAATTGTTGAAAAAGTGCGCATAGTTTGTGAAAATCTGTGACTAGAAGTTACGACAATTTGTACTGGAATAGTAGCACTATTTTATTGCATTTGAAAATTAACCTTTCAACCGTGTGGTGCAAAATACTTACAAGAACAGTGTGGTGGGGTATGACATACCCATATATAAAAAAAGTGTGCTTGATATTTGTTATCGTTTACGACATACTAGGGATATAAGTAGCATAATAAAAATATGTTACCATCCAGCCTTGCAGCAAAAATGTACCTATATAGGACACAATTTGGGAAAACCAACATTTCACCTCTTTCAAAAATCTTATCCATTTCAAAATGGAATGACAATAACATTTCAAGTCTTATTTATGAGAAACTTCGTAAATCTGTCAACAAAATTATAAGAAATAAAATACAGAAAACAGAATATGAAAATGTTGTAAGACAAAAAAGTTACAAAGGTTCAGTAAGACAACAATTTGAACATAGAAAATTAGCATGTTCCATACAAATATGCAAACAGCCACTTGTTGCCATTCTTATCACGAAAGAAGTTTTGAGTATCTGGTAGTAGCTCGTTCCTGTCCTCGCCATCATTATCCGCCACTTCTACCTCATCTTCATACTCTTCATGATCATCATTCATTGCCACCTCATCCACAACATCTTCAGGCTCCAGCTGAACCTCTTGCCATAGGCGTAAAAGTTGTGCCTGCTCTTTTTCGTAAGACATCTATAAGTTTAAAACGAAAAAAGAGTAGAATAAATACCAGGAATTACAAAAATAATAAAAGAAAATGCGTTTAACTTACCGTATTACTTTTGTAACACTAACTGTGTGGTGGGGTATGTTACACCCAAACTGACGTTTATAGCTTGTAACTTGCCAACACTTCAACGCAAACTGATTCGCTAAACGCTAAACTACTTGATGATACATAATGAACAGCTACTGCACTCTATAATACAATAGCTAAAGTAATATAAAAGAAGTAACAGTAAATAGTAGATGTGGGGTATATGATACCCCACCACACCGTCGAAGGGTTAAATGTAATTTAGTATTGAAATTTCTGAAGTTCCATGTAATAAGGCCAAATAATGTCACTTCGTTTTCAAGAATATCGAGAATTATTTCAATGGTAGCAGTTAAGTTTTCTCGAAATTTTAGAAAATGTTCGTGAAATAGTCCTTTGTTTTCGATAATCGATGATTTAAAAAGCTGGAGGCTTTCAGTTATAAAATTTTAAACGAAATCGATAACCTTATAATATACTGCTAAATGATAAAATTATCTACAGGGAAAACTTACTGTAAATTTAGCTGATTAATGGGATCGCAGTTAAGAGACACATTTTTTTCGTAATACTAATAAGATTCAAGTATTAGTAATGAAAATGGACCAAACTAGTTATATATTAAGCAGAAATTATTCATTGCTCCTCATATGCATGGAAAATAATACAATATTTTATTCATGTCATCACAAATTTGAATTGAAGTACTCCTCCAGGGAGTAGAAAGCATGTCTAGTCAGGAACCCTTTGGTTCGGCCCTTGAACATTGAAAGTGGCAACTCTCTTTCCCTCTCAGGCAGTGCGTTAAAGCACTTGATCGCCCAATACCCCGGGCCATCCTGACACCTTCGCAGGCGCTGGTAGGCAGGAATCAGACTGCCCCTGGCTCGAGTGTCATAATCATGTACATCCTGATGCATCAGAAACGAATCAAGATTCTGCGTCACATACACCTGGCACGCAAACACATACAAACAAGGCACAGTTAAAATTTTCAAATCAATGAAAGCATTCCTGCAGTCCTCTCTATAGTCCAAACCAGACACAACCCTAATCGCCCTTCTCTGTAGTCCAAAAACTCTTCGCCACTCCGACGAATGTCCCCATGCAAGGATTGCATAGTTAATATGAGTATGAAAAACTGCAAAGTATGTTGTTCGTCTTACATCATGGGAGACACATTGAGAGATATGCCGAAGAAGATAAAGACTCCTGGCTAGCTTCTTTGCATGGGCATTAACATGTTCATTCCACCGCAGCTCCGGATCCAGTACCACACCCAGAAATGACACTGCCGGCACATTTGGTGTACCATGTAGTTCTCTAATGGAGAAAATCGCCATCTGGGTCTTATCTGCGTTCAGCAGCAGTCTGTTTGAACAAAACCAGTGTTCCGCCCTCTCCCGTGCGTTTCAATTATGGCTTAGAAAGAAATTTCCAAAATTAAATCTACGATAATGTACCTCAAGAAACATCTCAATGTGATTTAGATTAAAAATTAGCTTTTATTCTTGATAATGTACATCAGAAACATCTCAATGTGATCTAAATTAAAAATTAGCTATTATTCTCGATAATATAGATTCCAACATAGAATTATGGTCATTTTTCGCTAGAACAAATAGAACTTCAATTCCCAAGTACCTACCTAACAAGTTGAAGCAATTGAACTCTCATCTTATATATAAAAATATTGAGTAAAATTAATTTTTACTACCTACTCATTGAAAGAATAGTAACTATCCAAACGTTAAGCTAATTGTAATCTGATTTGATATATTGATATTCAGAGATAACCTTACCGAACAATTGTAAAGAGTTACGAGTTTAATATAGAATTAACCAAGAAAATATTCTAAGAATGACAACAATCTCTTAGTTAAGTGTTTCGATATAATAATTGAGATTGAACTCGATTAGATGAGGTTGATATTGAACAGAAAATAATCAAACAATGAGTATTCTCAAATAAATATTGATAGTACATATCTATATTGATAATAATCAATAGAAAAACAATATGTACATTTTTTACCTTGTTTATTGAAACGGAGTATATTGTGCATTCTCATAATGAATAATGTCACTTTATGATAAATCAATTTATAAACTTTGAACCATATGATATTTTTACCAATATATTGCAGGATAAAAAGTCAATGTCAAATATCACAAAATTGCAAATTGAATTATTTTGCCACGATACGTCTTTTTTTCTGTAAAGTGATTTTAACATAATACGAGTGTATCATTGACTTTATAATGAAAATAGATTAAAGTAGTTGATGGAATCCGTCGTTACTACGTGATAATTTAACATGATGAACAAAACTAAATTTGAATTTACTACGTTTATTATCACAAAATATTTTGTAACGTGTGAATTCTCCACTTAACTGCAGCCACTGAATTCTACACTGAAATAGGTACCGTGATTCACGCTATCATCCGATACGTCACTTTTGTTTCTTCTATGATTAATGATCTGCGTATTAAAGGAGTATCGAGGTAGCGTTGAATTGGCACGAAAAATATCTAATACCGTTCTCTCGCCAAATAACTATTAAAGAAGTAACACCGTTAGATATTAAAATTATATTCATATCTATTAAACGAATATTGTATTAAAGTTTATTAAAATTTATTAAGTATCTGTGGCGTCTGATAGACGGTAAGTTATGAGAAGAAATATAATTATTCCGTATTAATGCATTATCTTGAAAATCTGAATTGATTCCTTATTTAATTTTTCCGCCATTTCATTTTTTTTTCATTTATCTATATTAAATTATTTATCTTTCAATATTGAAATAATCATCTTGCATTTCTTAATTTAAAATATTTTTACTTTATTTGCTTATTTCATTCTCTCAATTTGACACAAGATTTTTGTAGGTTAACGATGGCAAATTTCACATGGTCATATCTTATGTTCAGTTTAATGTTGGAACATATACTGTCTTTCTTAGCATCTTTGCTTGAGATAAATCTAAATGTTAGTTTGAATTGGCCATCGATACCCTACAGATATTCTTGGAAAATATTAAGTTTGAGATTGTATGTTGATTTGCCCCGAATTATTTTAGCCACCTTGGTTAGAGCTAAAAGACACGTTATCTGGGGTTTAAAACTTACGTTGCCTGGAGTTCAAAAACCCACATTACCTTACCTGGAGTTAATATCCACGTTATTTGGAACAAAAATTCACCTTATCTGGGACTAATATTCCCTTTGGAAACCACAGCTGAACCAGGGCAGAAATCAAGAGAACAATCCACCTCAAGAAGAAGCTCAAACATCGATGGAAAATTAAATAAATCAAAACAAAAAAAATAAGTCTTATGTAAAAGAAAACAGTAAATACCTACATTTTATTCTTGTTATTATTACTGAGAACAACATAGAACCCTTATATGTTTAACCAATCTCCCTGCTAGCTCGGGCATAAATAGCTTTTAAAAGGGAGGTTGGTTACAATTTTGAAAAATTTTAACACTGCGATTGCAATTTCGGTCACTAGACCATCATCGGGTAGATTGAGTTAAGAACTCTTCTTCTCAACTTCTTCTGAGTTCTTAACTCAATCTGCCCGATGATGGTCTAGTGACCGAAATTGCAATCGCAGTGTTAAAATTTTTCAAAATATTTTGTGATAAACGTAGTAAATTCAAATTTAGTTTTGTTCATCAGATTAAAGTAGTCTTAGGCGTTAAATTTAAACTACATTTCTTCAGAGACTGTATCATGTTCTTTTCAGTATTCCGGTATTCAGATATTATAAGTATAAAAATTCATGAATATATATATATATATATATATATATATATATATATATATATATATATATATATATATCAATTATACTTTCTTTGGGTTCTCGGCAATTAGTTAAAAGGGCAATTAATAAACGAAAGGCATTCGTCAATACATCTATATTTCGAACCTTAAGCGGTTCTTCTTCAGGATGCTAAAAATATATAAAAACTTACCTTACAACATTATAACTATAAGGTAATTTTTTATATATTTTTAGCATCCTGAAGAAGAACCGCTTAAGGTTCGAAATATAGATGTATTGACGAATGACTTTCGTTTATTAATTGCCCTTTTAACTAATTGCCGAGAACCCAAAGAAAGTATAATTGATGTTTTGATTACAGGGCAACACTCTCAAGATATATATATATATATATATATATATATATATATATATATATTTGAAATCCCAAACCGGAGAGTTCAAACATTAAGCCAAAAATGTATATATATATATATATATATATATATATATATATTTATATATATATATATATATTTATATATATATATATATATATATATATATATTTATAAATATATTTATAAAAATATAAACATCGTTTTATTTCAAATGACTATTTTTCTGAAACAATCGTACTTTTGTAAGCAACATATGATAAATGTACGATTTGTACAGTTTTAAATCAATATAATAGTTTTAAATAGTGTTCAAGAAACATATACCTTATTTTTGTTCAGTTATTGATATATATATATATATATATATATATATATATATATATATATATATATATATATATGCTGTTTCTAAGATTAAAGAAACAACTGTATTTCAGAAAATATATTCAAAATTAATATATTAATATTTTATATTTTTTTTAAATGAAATGTTGTGGATATTTTTTATTTTTAACGGCCATTCAAGTAAGCTTCATTATTTGACTCCAACGATCGGGAATCTCAAAATCAGGAATACTTTCAAGCCCTCTTTTTATCCAGTCGTCAATAGCAGGAACTAGGTGTTGTGGAAAAAGGTTCTCCCAACTTCCGTTTTTTCCCTGCCTTATAAATGAAAATTCCGAATTTTTCAGAAACAGTCCTTTTTCCACAAAATGGTCATTGTTCAGCGACTTATTTTTCTTAAAATTCTCAATATCGAGGTGTTCAATAAGTTTGTCAAGTTGTTCTTCTGTCAATGTTTTTCCTAAGAATTCTGCTATTTTCAATATAGCAGCACGTTTGTCCTGGAAAAAGAAATAGATACAGTCAGTTTATGATTATCAAATTCTTTGAAAAATCCGAGAATTATTGATTTTTTTTTCAATTACAAATATTTGTTGTCATTAAGGTCACATAGCCAGACAAAATTTAAATATCTCTCATGAATAATTGTGAATATTCAACACAAACATTTCAGGTAATAACATAATCAAATGATTAAAAAAATACACAAGTTTAATATACTATATAAAATAAACAAGAAAAATTCTTCAATGAGGAATTATCAAACATCTTTCCAATGGAGCTTGTTATATGTATTCCGCGACTAGAATTCTACATTCACATTCTAACAGTGAATTATATTCGTTATATTAGAAATTTGCTAATTCACCAAATAAGCAGCACTGATGAGATCTACAGCTGTATGCAAATTTTGAGTCGGTTTGACTTGACGATTTCTATAATTCACTGTAGGATTATGAATATAGAATTCTCGTCACGGAATACTTATAACCAGCTCCCTTGGAAATTTGTTTGATATATTTTAAATTATTGAAGAATTTTCCTTGTTCACATTATGTAGTACCTATCATAACATAATACTTACGGCATTGACTTCCTCATAAAATAATATCAACATATTATCTGAATGCCTCCTTTCCCAAGCTCCTTTCAATAATTCGAAGTATTCACTAGAACCATCTGCAATGGTATATTAATATAATAATTCAATTGATCAAGTGGATTTCAAAATGGTTTTCATTGAAATGTTCATTCAATTGAACTTGAGAATTACAGTATGCATTGGAAATCTTACTTACAGAAGCCTCTCTCGAATAGAGGCCAAAATCTTTCGAAATTGTAGCCGGGAATAAGACCGTAACTTGGATAATAATAGTTAGATACCATAGCATCTTTCGGATTTCTTGCTATGAAAATTACCTAAAAATATAACAACATTCATTACACTGTAACCCTCATTGAATTACATTTGTGTATCGTTCCATACTAATAATATACACAGTATAATATGTTTACTATACTATATGTAGTGTTAAACGTATCATCGTGTAGTTAGGTGCGTTCTTACAAGAAATATGCTTGGAAAAAGTAACCTACGAATGAGACTCGTAGAGCCCCGTGGTACAATCGAGATAACGATACAGGGTGTAGGACAAGTTTTGTTACGATCCGCAAAGCAAATCGCAAGAATCCAGCGTACGAAGTTCCGCGAGAAAATTATCCGATATCAAGTGAAATGTATATTTCAAATGAACCATGTTGTAATGTATATAATAAGAATATATTTCTTCAAAATCTTTTTATATCATCTGTAAAAAATGTAATTTGTGTTGAATGTTTGGGAACAAGTGCCACTCTAAACTTGTAAAGTATTGCATTTTGCATTGAAGTTCTCACCTTACATCCGATTTCGAGAATTTTGGGATGAATGAATTCGAATCCATGATGGCTCTTTATAAACCGTTTACCTTCCATCTGTGAAAGTCTTTCATGAGTAGGTATGAGTAATTTTTTTAATTCGGGAGAACTGTTGAGCACTTTTTCTTGATCTTGGCTTTTATGTAATACCGAGCTGTAAATGGATAAATTGAGGTAACTAAAAAATATCACATTACATAAAGTGAACAAAGAAAATTTCTCAATAATTTAAAAATAATTAAACAACATTCCAATTGAGCAGGTAATATGTGGTCGTGGTGACTTCACGTTTTCCATATTTCACCATTGGATTGTGAATGCAGGTTTCGCGTCGTTGAATACAACCAGCTCCCTTGGAATGTTGTTTGATAATTTTTAAATTAGGGTAGGTCCGGGAGAGTTCGACCACATTTTGAAAAAACAATTGTAATTTCTTTGATTTCTGAGATATATAGTTTTCAAACTATTAAAGCATTGCCCAAAGGATTAGGATGGTATAAAAATCATAAATTATGATATAATACGAAAAGGAAATTTTATTTTGAATTAAAAGTTCATACATTGCAACTGGTCGATCTCACCCGCAAGTCCGGGTTAGACCGACCGCCAACTACAGGTGAGATCGACTCCGAAAAATATCAAAAACATAAAATAACGAAACATATTAGAACATCATAATATTGAAATTGTAATCGAAACGTATAAAAAAATTTAATTTTTACGACTTTTCTTTCTCCATTTTCCATTTTCCGCATAAATCACAAAAATTCTCAAATTTTGAGCATCCATTATGAAGCCATCGACCGAAATTGTTTCGCCCTTCTCGCCTGCTAACGAAGAAACATTTTTTGAGCCTTTCGCAGCTAACACTTGGGTTGGTCTATTGTTCAATTGCAAACCGCTTTCGTCCATGTTAAATATATTTGAAGGTTTGGTATGGAGTTGGTTATCAGTGAGAACATTTTCTAAAAGGGTAAAATAGTGTTTCAAAGTCACACTGTTCATTCCAGTAGCTCGATTAATAGAAATTCCTTCGGCATTTCTAATGGATATATCAGAATGTCGTCGCAAAAATGAGTTGAGGCAATCGTAGCCAGCTTTTCCTTTTCTTTATTGAATGTATGCTTTAATTTTAGTTCTTCGGCGAGTTGAATAGCCGATCTTCTGACGGATTCCCGATCTGGTGCAAATCCAAATGTTTGCAATTTTTTTATGTGTCGCACCAATTTTAGTTCTGCATCTTCTCCCAACGCTGATGACGGACCTAGTCTGTTTTGTTTCATTGCGTTTCCCTTCTTAATCCTATCTTTCAAAGTTGTTTTAGGAATCCCAAATTGTCTGGCGGCTTCGTTCACGCCCATTGTACGATTTTGTACACACTCAATTGCATTTTTTAAAGAATCAGCACTCCATTTAGCTCTTTCCTCATTTTTTCTTTTGTAAATCGTTGGCATTTTTGTTAATCTGTAACAATATTATTCTATAATATAATTATCTGTTTAATTTTTGCTTCATCATTTCAATAACTTCTTTCAAACCGCAGAATCTTCCATCATTTTCGTGGCCGGTCTCTCCCGGATTGTCGTGGTCGTACTCTACCAAAGTTACGGGAGAGATCGACCACCTTGTAACCGGCGAAAAAAAATGAGAAACGCCTACGATTTTGAGGTTATGTTATTGTTTCATGCATATTTTATCATCCAGTATTGAAACCGTTCAAATAAACTTACCCGTCTTTGAAATATCAGCAACACAGTTTATCAGTCAAAATACTTTCAAGTTAGCACAAATTTTTAAATCTAATTTATAAATTTACCCTGCTGTCTCGGGTCGTGTTTATGTAATGGCAGCAACAAGCTCAACTAATTTCATCATATATGTGATACACAGAGCCCTCTATTTCAAAGTTTTTAAGTTACCGATGATGGTCGGTCTCTCCCGATGGTCGAACTCTCCCGGACTTACCCTATTTCACCATTGGATTGTGAATGCAGGTTTCGCGTCGTTGAATACAACCAGCTCCCTTGGAATGTTGTTTGATAATTTTTAAATTATCGAAGAATTTTTCTTGTTCACTTCATGTTTTATATTAAATTGACTATAATCAACTTGTATAGTTTTCATGATTTGATTGTAGAAAATATTAGGATCGAAATTTAAATCATCCAATAGTTCATACAAACAATCTAAAGTTCTTCATCTTGAGATGTTGCGAGGCATTCCATGAAAAATTAACTCAAAATTAGTGTACTTAGTAAATTTCAAACGAAAATTTCTATTTGGCGTGCGGACATTTCCTAGTCATTTACTAAATTTGGAAATCAAATCATAACTTCATTTAGCATTATTTCATAAAAGAAATTTCTAAAGTAAAATTTTCTCGTGCATTCAATACAGATTTCCTTATTCCACACACAGAGAGAGAAGAGGATTGGATTGATTCAATTAAGCAGTTCTTCCAGTCAATACGCTATTACAGTATGACTGATTTTTCATCTAAACCCACTGAGACATACAAGCTCGTACCAGTGTTTTTGAACTGTTAGGTACTGGTTCAGGTATTAGAAAACCCAGTGTCAAACCTTTTCTTTTCCAGGTTGTCTGCATAGTCAATACCTGTCTATCCAGGAGCCCACCTAAATGTGGTTATTATAGTTAGCTAGAACCAAGACAATCCCAAGCTAGTTTCCCAAATTCTAGGGGCTTACTAGGGCTTTCATCGCTGATTGACTAATAGATAATTTGTAGATTCTCCAAATACGAAAGCCGCTTGAGCTGTTTGACTGTGGGCACGTGTCTATTATGAGTATTTCGGTCGAAAATACCTTAGCTTGTTATACAGGTTACATGCTGCGTCAGAGTGTAGCGTCATAGACTCTGACCCTTGTCCCTCTGACAGTTTTCAATGCTTCAGTCCACCCCACTAATGTACCGTGGTTAAAGTGTGTTTTCACTTCATTCCAGTTTAACTTATGCTTATTTATGCTTATTTATGATTGATTTTACCAGGGGTACAAACAATAATCTCAAAAACTTTTCCTTTTTGTATCTATATACTATGTGCATCGCTTTAAATTTTGATAAGGTAAGCCTGTTAAATACTCACTAGAGCAATGGAAATCTGTAATCCATTACTTCAGCTTTGGCTTTCTCATAATCCAGATCTGTACCAAGGAGGTAAAGGATCTCTTGCAGCAAAGTTGTACCTACGAAAATTTTTTGTTCAAATTCATATATATATATATATATATATATATATATATATATATATATATATATATATATATATAAAGTATAAACTTTGAAATAAAAACACTTGGCTTATGTTTCACAATATAAAAAAAATATTTAGATACTGTATTTACCAGTAATGAAAAGTCGACATGTTTCGAGTTATGAACTCATTATCAAGACTGACTACAGGAGAGTATTGCATCGTAATTTATAAAACAGACAAAGGCAAAGGTGATACCTGAAAATCAATTTGTTCGTTTACAAGGGGTACCTAATTGACTAGAATGGGCGGAACTTATTTCGAGAATTTCATGAAGGTCAAGGCGCTTTCCTTTGTTACCTGGATGTAACAATTGGGTTTTGTTGAAATCCAGGAAATAATAAAATTTTATACAATATTCGGAGAAGCCAGTGGTATTTTTGTTTTGTAAAATTGACTTTTTATGTTCTTCAACACGAATATTTATATTCCTGCCTGTCTGTCCAATATAGAAAGCAGGACATTCGTCGCAAAATATTTTGTAAATACCACTGTTTTCTCCGATGTTAGATTTTTCTTTATTATTGACCAAGAATGACTTCAAGATTCTTTTATTTGTACAAATTGTTTTAACGTTATTTTTCGATAGTCTGTTACAAATTTTGCTACTCAAATTAGGCACATAAAACGATAGTAATTAAATTATTATCAGCATTGAAAATTTTTTCTTCTAAGTTATTCATGAAAATTTTGTTGAGTGAAATTTTCATGAATAACTTAGAAGAAAAAAATTTTCAATGCTGATAATAATTTAATTACTATCGTTTTATTATGGAGGCGTTACGAAGATGATATTTTTTGTATTTGGACCGGTACAGATAGGCAGTTAGATAATTTCCTTAAATATATGAATACTTTCTACAACTCGATTCAATTTACAAAAGAAGTAGAAAACGAAAACGGTACCTTGAATTTCTTAGACGTTCAGATTGCTAGGAATTTGAATTCTCTTACTTTCAACATTTATAGAAAACCAACCTTCACAGATACTTTAATTCACAGCGACAGTAACCAACACAATAAAATAAAACTCAGTGCTTTTCATTCGTTCATACATAGGTTGTTCACGATTCCATTATCGGAAACAAATTTTCAAACTGAAGTTAATACAATTAAATTATTAGCCATCAATAACGGTTACAATGAAAGTCTTATCGACAAGCTCATTGGGAAAAAACGAATTAAGTATCTGTTGCATTCAATATACTATTAATGAAGAACAAAAATAAATTATGTGCCTAATTTGAGTAGCAAAATTTGTAACGGACTATCGAAAAATAACGTTAAAACAATTTGTACAAATAAAAGAAACTTGAAGTCATTCTTGGTCAATAATAAAGAAAAATCTAACATCGGAGAAAACAGTGGTATTTACAAAATATTTTGCGACGAATGTCCTACTTTCTATATTGGACAGACAGGCAGAAATATAAATATTCGTGTTGAAGAACATAAAAAGTCAATTTTACAAAACAAAAATACCACTGGCTTCTCTGAACATTGTATAAAATTCAATCACTTCCTGGATTTCAACAAAACCAAATTGTTACATTCAGGTAACAAGGGTAAACGCCTTGACCTTCTCGAAATAAGTTCTGCCCATAATAGTCAATTACCCCTTGTAAACGAACAAATTGATTTTCAGGTATCACCTTTGCTTTTGTCTGTTTTATAAATTACGATGCAATACTCTCCTGTAGTCAGTCTTGATATTGAGTTCATAACTCGAAACATGTCGACTTTTCATTACTGCTAAATACAGTATCTAAATATTTTTTATATTGTGAAATATAAGCCAAGTGTTTTTATTTTAAAGTTTATACTTAGTTATATATATATATATATATATATATATATATATATATATATATATATATATATATATATATATATATGAATCAAACAATTAATCAAATTTTTATAACTGTTGATTATATTTTATATCATCAAATTTCTTGATAATTTGTAGAACATTATTACTTCTAGTCAACTTACCCGATCTAGCGAATCCCACTAGCCATATGTCATCTGGTCTAGGTTTGAAATTGTATATTTCTTTTCCATATTTCTTGATAACAGAAGATGAAGTGGTTTTTGTTGGCGGTAATCTAATAACATCTGTGACTAAAATTATTTTAAAACTTATACTGATTAAAAAATTAATTTTAACTTACCAAATCCTGGGACTAATTTTCTTTCTTCTTCGTCAAGTTCTTGGAACGTGTAAGGTAACTCATACTCCTCGGACATGTTTCCAAACTTAAAATATACGAGTAAATGAGAGAACAAGTTTATATAGTGTGGATTTCTCCATTCGGATATCCCATTAAGTCTTCTAGAAAATCCAGTAATCTTTGTGTACTTGAACAAACGATTATTTTTATCTCCGATATCTATTTTACAATATTAGGAGGATATCGGAAAAGTAGATTGAGATTTACTATATTTAGGATGAGGAAAATTTTATGTTACGTAGAAATAAAGGCGTAGGGTTTTTTCTTCTGTAGTTTATATAACGCTATGATTATCCTACTGAACCATTTCAGTTTTGATGAATTTGACAATGATAAAAGTTGTTAATTGTGTTCACTTTGGAAAATAAATAGGGTGTTAGCTTAAAGAAACAATTCGGTTAGTGCGGTAGATATACCCCTAAACTGTATCCTTTCTTGATTCTTCCTTATCTTTATTGATGACGGCTTTATAACTGAAGTTGAAACTTTGTGGTGTTGAAAATCCTGAACGGTCCTCAATTTGGTCTTAATATATATATATATATATATATATATATATATATATATATATATATATATATATATATATATATATATATATATATATATATATATATATATATTTATATATATATATATATATATATATATATATATATATATATATATATATATATTGTTCGTTGTTCTGATCTTCTTGTTTCGCTCAAGCCTGTTATGTCCCATTTTATCGATGATAATTCTTCTGATCTTGTATTAGTTTGCATTGCTCGTACGTTGAATGTTGCAATGAACAAAGTTGTTTCAGCTGAGTAATTATGTTTCAAATTTTTGCCTTCCTCAGAATCCGTGGGGTAGACCTTGAATTTGGGTTCTGGTAAACTTTGGTTGCTATCCACGATCCTTTTTGTTTTGAACAACACAACAACAACACAAAGGGCTAATGCTAGGCGCTAGCTTCCTGGATCACAAAAGAAACAAAGAGATGAGACGACTTACAAACGGTAGCAGTTTTATTTTTGGAATTTCCAAAATTAAATGTACGATCATGTAGCTCAGAAACATCTCAATGTGATCTAGATTAAAAATTGGCTATTCTTCTTGATAATATAGGTTCTAATGAAAAATTATGGTCATTTTTCGCTAGAATAAATGGAACTTCAATTCCCAAGTAACAACTTAAATCAACTGAACTCTTATCTTGAATCAATATCAAGTAAAATTCATTTTTAATACCTACTCAATGAAATAATAGAAACTATCCAAGCGTTAAGCTAATTGTAATCCAATTTGATATATTGCTATTCAGAGATAACCTTACCGCACAATTGTAAAGAATAAAGTATGAGTTTGATATAAAATTAATCCAGAAAATATGTGTTTCGTAATAATAATTAAGATTAATGTCGATTAGATAAGGTTAATATCGAACAGAAAACAATAAAGCAATGCGTATTCTTGAAAATATATTGGTAGTAATGACACAATTCAATAGTAACACAATATGTACATTTTTCACCACCTTGTTTATTGACACGGAATATATTGTGCATTCTATAATGAACAATGTCACTTCATGATAAAACAATTTATAAACTTCTAAATTGAACTGAATGATATTTTCATAAGTAATATCATAAGGGCATCTAATTTTTCGAAAAAACACGTTGCTAAGTAATATTTTAACAAGAAGCATGAGTGCTGGTGGCAACAAAAATCTTAGTCGAAGATGAGGATTTTTGCAACTGCACGAATGCTTTTTGTTAATAAATATTACTTTGCATTGTGTTTTATCGATTTTTTTCACAGGAAAAATTAGATACCCGAATGGTCTTTGACAAGACTATTTCATGAGTAACAGATTATATATTTACTTGTGATCAATAGTTATTTATGTACCAAGTGCGTTATATAGATCATTATGCCCTGAGGGAAACATTCGGCCCGAGGGCCTCTGGCCCGAGGGATGAAAATTATTATATTATGATGAAAAAGCGATTTTAAAATCGTTTCATTGCTCCTATCCATTTTCCTTCTCATAGTAGGCATGCCATTGGTTGATATTTTGAAGTTTGTGAATATATTTGTCATCATATTCAGTGAATGTCATTGCTGCTTTCTTTGTGTAGTCTTATAGAAATAATGGAAATGAAAATGAATTTACCCAAGAATATCATAGAAAATGCAGCCAAAGCTGTGAATAATTAATTGCCGGAGAAATCCAGAGTCGTATACGACAAGGATTATGAGGTATTTAATCAATGAAATTTGCTTCATTTCTCCTTGTACAATAAGCGGGCGTTTTGAATTCATTATGCCCGCAAATGCGGGCATAATGGCCTAGGGCAAAATGAGTGTGTTTATAGCAACCGTATCCACGGTGAAATAAACATATTATATACAAGTGAAAAATAAAGGTATTATATATTTGGTGACATCAGCTGTCAAGTTTTGCCGCGGGTAAACTTGAAAAAACTACTGAGAGGTGCTGTCATACGGTTTTTACATCTAGAAACCATTTGTAATTCTAAATTGTGCGTTTTTGATTGGTGGAAATTAAGACGAGGAAAATAGTCAGTTATAATATCACAAGAACATCGAAAATAATCGATTATACTTTCTATTCACGAGACGTATTTTGCGAAACACCACGAGAGCGCAGCTCGAGTGGTGTTTTAAGAAAATACGTCGAGTGACGAGGTCAGTATAACGATTTTTTTCGATTGCTCGAGTGGTATTCGTTACGATTATATAACGAATAAAAAATATTAATTTTGTTTTGACAAACGTCAAAACATCGTCAATATGAAAATATTCACATTTTGACACGAGGCGAAACACCAAAACGATTATATCACGTCGTCAAGGGTATATTCACTTATCAATACGCAGTAGTTATGCAAAATTCACGGATTCTATTGGCTTATTCATGCATGAGTTATATAATCACTAATATATTGTACCTACGATAAAAAGTCTATGTCAAAAAAGAAACTTGTAAATTGAATTATTTCGCGACGATACGTTTTTTTTTTGTAAAATGCTCAAGCAAATCCTTCAATGGTTGCCAATGTATTTTTTTAATCTAATATTCTTCTAATCGATAGACCACCTTCATTTTAGTGTGATAACCAATTCAAAATTTTTCAGTTGTAGTTTTCAAGATAAGGAATAGACGCTAATGTTCTTTTTCTTGCAAATGCTAGTTAGCTGAGCTTTCGTTTTCTCAAAACTTAGTAGTTCTGTGGCGAGTTCAACTAAGAATCTAGAAGTGCAGAACTAATTTCAAATTTGTTTAATAAAAGAATGCATGATTGATAAACTACATCCACAAATTAACATTGAATCTCTTTGGTTTCTTAAATGTTAAAATATAATATGCATACACGTTTGGTATGTCAGCCTTGCTTTCAAAAGATATGTTAGATGCTGAAAAAAGATCTGGATATAATGCATCAATCTGTCCTACTCTTCTCTAAGAATGAATTTTAAGGTTACCTCCGTAATTTACAATTAACTTAAACTATCGAAACTCCCTACACTTCAATGTCAAAGGTTTCTCATATTCAGTTAGCATTTAGCATCTGAAGAAGGTGCAGTTTCACCGAAACGTGCGTCATGCGTTATTTTATTCAATAATTGTGTAAATTTTCATAATTAACCATTGTTTTAGTAAGTTTCTCTTTTCACTGTTTTTGATGTAACTCAACACCTTCATATAAATATCGAATAAAACATCAATTATATTATAGATAAATTGGTATATTTTCATAAAATTTACATTGAAATAAAACATGCTCCTTTTAATGTTGATCTGCAGAACATTATTTTGCGAATAATCTTCCATCATTCTATATCCATAGCTTTTTTCCAACACTCAGGCATCTCAAAATCAGGAATTTCCCTCAAACAAGTTTTGATCCACTGATCAAATTCATCATTCATTTCTTTTTGGAAGATATTTCTCCACCCACCGCTCTTTCCTTGTCTAATAAATGAAAATTTCTCCGTTTTCACATATACGCCAGCATCTACCAGATGATCGTTATTGAGCGATTTATTATTTTTGAAATTATCCACCTTCAGATGATCCAATAAACGATCAAGTTGTTCTTCTGTTAATTGTTTTCCCAGAAAATCTGCAATTTTGACGACTGCCTTCCGTTTGTCCTGAAACAAATAATAGAGTCTTATATTTTCAGTAAGTTGATTTCACTTAGTTGTTCAATTAATTTGAAAATATCTAACACAAATGCTTGTATTGCTAGGCCAAAATACTAGAATCAAATCATGAAAAATATACTAATTGACCATAGTCAATTTATATGATAAAGTTCAAACTTCAAAATAAAACACACTTGGCTTAAGTTTCACTATATAAAAATATTTAGATACTGTATTTAGCAGTAAAGGATAATCGATATGTTTCGAGTTATGAACTGATTATCAAGACTGACTACAGGAGAGTATTACATCTTATTTTATAAAACAGACAGAAGCAAAGGTGATACCTGAGAATCAATTCGTTCGTTTACAAGGGGTAATTTACTATTATGGGCGGAACTCATTTCGAGAATTTCAAGAAGGTCAAGGCGCTTTCTTTTGTTATCTGAATGCAACAATTGGGTTTTGTTGAATTGATTAAATTTTATACAATGTTTGGAGAAGCTAGTGGTATTTTTGTTTTGTGAAATTTACTTTTTCCGTCGACCTCTAAATAAAAGCTTACTTTAACGTACACGAAATTGATCATTAATGACCCATTTTAATGTGCAATTTCTCCTATTTTAATGTATGATTGTCATGGGCAACCAAACACAGAAGTATTCAGCACGGAATAGTTGAATTATTCTGTGTCTGTACTGTTATTCCACAGAGAAAAGGAATTCATAATTCAAATCGAAAACTTCAACTCTATACAAAATAAAGTAGAAACTGCGGAAAGAATTTTATGCAATAATCGTTCGAAAGTAAATAACACTTCAGCTTCCACCAGTTCCACATATTCCTTATCGGATATTGTAGGTAATGTTAACTATTCAGAATGTCACATGTCTAATATTCCATCTATGAATTTCTCAAATTGTTCCATCGGGAGCATAAATATAAATAAATCGAAATGAACATAGATATTTATATTGTGTCAAGTGTATCTGTCATGCAAAATGAAAATATATTTCAATCAAGAATTTATACTCAATTCATGATGAGGTCGACGGAAAAATCTTGTAATAAACTCGTTTATTAATGTAGCGATTAATGGTCTCAAACTAATTAAAATATCTCATCCATTAATCGCTGTCATTAATAAACTAGTTTATTAAATAACTATTTGTGTTCATCAATACGAATGTTTATATTTCTTCCTGTTTATTCAATATAGAAAGCAGTACATTCGTTGCAAAATATTTTGTAAACACCACTGTTTCCTCCGATGTAAGATCGTTCTTTATTATTGACCAAGAATTACTTCAAGTTTATTTTATTTATACAAATTGTTTTAAACGTATCATATAATACATTATCATTATAAAAAAGAAACTTGAAGTCATTATTGGTCAATAATAAAGAAGAATCTGACATCGTAAAAAACAGTTGTGTTTACAAAATATTTTGCGACGAATGTCCTGCTTTATATATGGCACAAACAGGAAGGAATATAAATATTCGTATTGAAGAACATAAAAAGTCAATTTTACAAAATAAAAATACCACTGGCTCCTCCGAACATTGTATGAAATTCAATCATTTCCTGGATTTCAACAAAAACCAATTATTGCATTCAGGTAACAAAGGAAAGCGACTTGACCTTCTTGAAATTCTTGAAATAAGTTCCGCTCATAATAGTCAATTACCCCTTGTAAACGAACAAATTGATTTGCAAGTATCACCTTTGCTTTTGTCTGTTTTGTAAAATAAGATGTAATAGTGTCCTGTAGTCAGTCTTGATAATGAGTTCATAACTCGAAACATGTCGACTATACTTTACTGCTAAATACAGTAGGTATCTAAATATTTTCATATATCAACTTAAGCCAAGTGTGTTTTATTTTAAAGTTTAAACTTTTTTCTTTATGTTGTTTCACCAAGTGATGTACGAGAATTCAATCTCAGTTAATTTATATGATGCAATATTTTCTTTCTAGTAATTCAATGTCATAGAACAACCCTAAATGATGAATTTCTACACCAAAAATGTGTACCTATGTCCTTTCCATCAATAATTTTTTTCACCGGATCATAAACAATCCACCACAGTTTTTCTTAAGTTGTCTCAGTGAAAATAAACCGTTAACCATGAATAAACCTAGGAAAACTCCTTTTGGAGAATGTTTACTAGTTGAGAGTAGATATTTCATGAAGGTATTGAATAGACTAATGAAAATCACCCTCTTTTATACATTTTGAATTGGAGAAGAATCAAAATCAATTCTAGATGTTTTTGTTTCAATTGCTAATCAAATACGGCAGTCTTTGATTCGTCTAATTGTACGCAATGCTTCTCTTAATTTATCTTCTCGTTGTTTGGTAAATAATGCAGAATTCCCTTCTAATTCTACTAGGCACGTAGCATGACCTTCTTGAGGAATACCGTATTTTTAAGGATCTTTTCCATTCAACATCATTATATATTATTATTTAAGAGATCAGAAATATCTGCAAAAGCAATTAGTTGTGATCTTACACAATAACCTATTGTGTGAACTTACAGCATTCACTTCTTCATAAAATAAGAACAAGAGATTCTTGCTATGTCTTCGTTTCCATGCCGCCTTGAGAAGCTCGAAATAATTTCCAAATGCTACAAAATTTAAGGTACAAATAAATAATAGTTGATATTGATCGGTGAATACTCACTCAGGTTTTGACGGTAGCATCTAAACACCTTGTAGATATCTCCATCTTCATTTTTTTCCTGATTGATTTTGTCAGGATAATAGTAATTAGATACTAGACTGTCTTTTATATTTCGTGTAATAAAAACTACCTGAAATGGAAGTTATATTAAGAACTAAATTTACAGTCTCGAATTATATTATAGATCTTTCTGAGAACTAACTCATGTTGAATATTCCAATCGACATGAATAACATATATCCTAATTCGGACAATACCATTAAAAAATATATAAATAAGTTAGAATAAAGGTTAATCTTTAAAGTTTCACATTATAAGTTTTTTACTTTCCAAGTAATATTGAGTCTTGTTTGCAATTCATAATATTTTTCGTTGAAAATTGTTATATTTTACTCTATTCACCTTACATCCAACTTCTAGGAGCATAGGATGTACCAAATCGAAGCCCATGTGACTTTTGATGAATCTTTTTTCTTTGCTATTTGCTAATTTCACATGATATGGTACTACACTTTCTTCATCTGGGGTAGAAGGCGGTTTACCTTTTTTCAGAAGATTTTGGTATGCAATCTCTTTATCTTCGCTCCTTACCAAAACATGTCTGAAATTGTTCTATTATTTTAATATTTTACCGATTGAATAAGTGATGAAATTCATTTCTATCAACATTATTTTCTAAAACTGTTGAATCAACATCTACGAAAAAAGTGGCTACATCAAAAATAAAAATTGACTTAAATTTTGAGCTTCATTAAAAAAATTTACATTATATGGCATATTACTACCTTTAATGCATCTAATCACACAACATTATCTGAAAGAATAATTTTTATTTTGCAATAAAACAAGTTTTTTTGCTTTCCAAAGATGTTAACAACAAAATCCATATTTTAACCTAAATTGGTAACTCTAGTGAAAAACTGACATATTTTTTTTGAAATTATAATATTAATATCGCCTACCGTACCACTCTTCAGTCCAATATATAAAGAACAATAAATCAAAAGAATTCTCCAAATCGAGTGTTTATAAATTGTCATGTGATTAGTGTAACGAAATATATGAGTAGAACATATAGAACCTTCTAAAAATAACCAAAGTACTTATAAGCTGTTTTGAAAACAATGAGAGAGATTTCAGTTGTTTATTTATTAGATGAGTATCTTTCGAGTACGGATCGACATCGCATAACGACAGGAATGCATCGAAGTAGAAAGTATGCGCTTTCATAATAACAAAATGAAATACGCATGCAGTGCTGCCGGACTTCATAACTTTCCTGAGCTAGTAAATTGTTCAAATATTTAGGTTCTTAAAGTTCTTTTTCATAACATCGTACAGAAGAGTAGAGTGAAAAAAATATTTTTATTTTTCACTTGTATATTATTTGATTAAATACTTCATAATACTTGTCGTATACGACTCTGGATTTCTCCGGCTTTGAATTATTCGGAGCTTTGACCGCATTTTCTATGATATTCTTGGGTAAATTCATTTCCATTATTTCTATAAGACTAAACAAAGAAAGCAGCAATGACATTCACTAAATATGATGACAAAAATATTCACAAACGTCAAAATATCAACAAATATTAGGAGCAATGAACCGATTTTAAAATCGATTTTTTTATAATAAAATAATTTTTTGGTGAAAAATAAAATCTTGTATGCACCACGTGCGTTACTAGATCCTAACGCCCATCGGCAGCATTCATCCCTCGGGCCGAATGTTACCATCCGGGCGTTAAGATCTATATAATGCACTTGGTACATAAATAACTATTTCATAATGTAGATAATGTGAGAACTGATAAAATGGAAAGAAACAAATAGTAGTTAACTTAATGGTTCATGGAAAGTATAAGTCAATATCAGGTATTTTCTGGAAATGATATCAAAGTAAACAAACTAAAAAAAATCCGTTATAACAAGAAAAACATCGTATGGCAGAGTATAAATCACAAAATTTATTGTGTTCTTATGTGCATAATAATATACTGTCTTTTTTATCAGAGATTACTTAAAAGTTTATAAGCTCATTGTTATATGTATCTGTATTATTCACTATCTAAAATTTACCATAATAATTGTCCCAGTTGGCGTTTTCTTATTCAGTACATCAATGAATCACAACAAATGAATACAGACATTGTTTATCAGACGTTTCCTTCTATTATTAAAATTATGAGAATAACAAATATAACCCAACTTATACCAAATCAAACTTCTTTGTAAAATTCATATTACAACTTGACAACACTGGCCTAGATGCTGTCGTGTCATGTGGGTACCTAGTCGGCTTCCAATTATTCATCCAATATAAATTTTCATATTTTAGATAGAGGTAGTAGAGGATTTAAATTCAACTTTTGAGAGTAAATTAATAGGTATAAGAAATCTGATAACTAATTGAATGAACAATAGTATATTATTCAACGAGCAGTAATGTAGGTCTAAACTCGCGCAGATGAAGTTTGAAGCACGAGCTGCAAGCGAGTGCTGTAATTCATCAAGTGAGTTATGACAAATTCACAATAATTAGGTAGTATTAACTTAATTTGAAAACGTCAGAATCATTCAAGTGACATTAGCAGATGAGTGACGGTCGATCTTACTTGGGATCTTAGTAGACTATATAGTGAATTATAGCAGTGAGTTATTATTACTCACGCTGTTTGGTCAATAGATAATATTAATTACTAAAACGCAGTTGAATAATGAATATATTATTCAATAGGAGTAGATAAATAGACTTAGTCATTCACCCTGCTGAATATATATTCACTATCTTATAATTTGTGAAGAAAAATTTTGTTGGAAGGGTTGATCACTATCAAATTTCTTGTTTTAATTGCTCTTTAAGGTACTAAAATTTATGTTAACTGAAATACCAAGATTTTAGTATTCAGTTTTACCTGATGAAGCCTCCGTGTTGTGAAACACCGCGTCGTAAATTCAATTATGGTTATTATTAAAATCGAACTTGTGTTCGTCACATTTCCTTTCATTTCTTCAAATAACTTTGGTAGCTTGTGTATTTTTAAGCAAAAAAATGTCATTATTTTAACAAATCTTCCACAAAAACCTGAGAAGAAAAAATGATCAGAGAGAAATTGAATTTTCTAACCACATTAATGATGAAATTAGTCTATTTTGACTACAACAATATTCAGTAAATTTTGAATCTTCATCTTTCTTTAATACCAGAATTTTTATAAAATCACTCAAATGAAATATGCAGAATTACTAAATACTCAAACTTCATTGTTTTGGTTTTTCATTTCTCAGAATTTTAAATTTCACTTACTCTAGATATGGAAACCTCTCGTCCATTATTGTTGCCGCTGCCTTCTCATAATTCAAATCATTTCCAAGCAAATACAGTATTTCTTGCGTCAAAGTAGTGCCTGAAATATCGAAGGATTTGAAACAATTTTCCTATAAATATTCATAATTATATTTATTTTTCATCAATCGCAAGTGTACTCACCACAACGGGGAAATCCAATCAACCAGATATCATCTTTACGAGGTTCAAAATTGTACAGTTCACTTGCATACTTGTCTATGCGACTAGGAAGGCAATATTTGGATGGTACAAGTTTCTTAAGTCCGCCTAAATCGAAAAATAATATGAAATTACGAATCAGAAAATAAAGTTTTAATGATGGTACTTACCTATACCGTCGTAATGTTTAACCATTTTCTTCTCTTCTTCAGTTAATTCTTTGAAGGTGTATGGAAATTTATATTTAGCTAACATCTTGCTTATACAACGCCTACTCAGAGTATAAAAACTTCGAGTAATTGTTTGATGTTTATATTTTAATGAGAGTTTCAGATAAATTGTTGTTATTTAATGAGAATGGGTAGAATATATTCTTATCGGAAAGTAAATATGCATAAGCAAAGTCAAAAGCTAATATCCATGGTTAAGATACAACTCTCACTCCAATAAGTTAGCACGATAAACATGGAACTATATCGTACAATGACATGAGTCTGCCTTAAGTATAGTTATATATATATATATATATATATATATATATATATATATATTATATATATATATATTATATATATATAGTATATATATATATATATATATATATATATATATATATATATATATATATATATAAATATATATATATATATATATATATATATATATATATATATATATATATATATATATATATATATTTATATTTATATTTATAACAATATAGGTCTAGCCCGAATATATCTAAGCAGCCGTTGACACGTGTTTCGGACTTTTGAGTCCTCATCAGAATGGCTTAGATAGCTTAGTATGAGATGAAAAACTTGGAAATAAAAACAGCCACAACAAGCAGAATCCCATGTTTCGCACTTGTTCAATAATGTCGTTCCAGATAGCAGTTCTGTTTAAATTTCCTCAGTAGTGTACTTAAGTTTTTTGATAATTAAGATGGTATGATCATCTTCTAAACTACATCTCATCTCCTCTAATAAAATTATGCTGTTTCATCCATATTATACATACAAATGTATTTATATAATCAAATGTTTTTCAAATTTCCTAGACACCACTGAATTATACCGAAAAAAGTGCCTTGAGAATGTAAAAGTTATCATCTCGTAACTTCACAAACAGCTATAATATTCACACTTATCTAAAAGTTAAAACTCAAACTTTTGTTAATAACTCGAGAACAAAAGACTATAGCAAATTTTGGGTTTCGCCAGTGAATTCATTTCGAAAAAAAAATCGAGACTGTGCTCTCCATTTTTTTGTATCTCCTATAGTTACCGAGATACCCCATACAAATATCGAAATTTTCCCACCCTTGCCCCTAGCCACTCGCTGACACCAACGACTGTTTTATTTTATTTTTGCAAGAATACGATCATAATATCTAAACTACTTATCGATACAACTCTATCTCCAAAACAACACTTCTTTCACCAATATTTAGAATGGACTTTCAGGATGGGTATAGGCTATATATTCTACCGTTAAAATAAAAGGGCTTTTCGTAGCTACCAATTTTTGCAACTAAGGTCGACGAATATACTGTCTAACAAATGGGTTTTCATGAACGCTGCCTTAACGGTAAAAGATATTTAAATACTTTCCATAGACAAGCTGTAGAACTCAAACAGGTCTATATGAAAACGATGAAATATACATATCTATATTTTGAGGTTGATCCAAATTAAATTCAACGGTGAAGATGCCTCGGGTACAGCTAGTACTAAATCAATTTATGTATTAACCTCAATATATAGAGATATGTAGACATTTCAATATACCTTTATTTTTCACTTGTATATTATTCGTTGATTTTACCTTAGATACGGTTGCTATGAATACACTCATTATGTCCTAGGGCGTAATGAGCGTAAGATAATGGATCATAACGCCCGCTAATTGTACGAGGACAACTGAAGCAACTTCCATTGATTAAATACTTCATAATCCTTGTTGTATACGACTCTGGATTTCTCCGGCAATGAATTATTTTCTATGATATTCTTGGGTAAATTCATATTAATTTCTATTATTTCTATAAGACTACACAAAGATAGCAGCAGTTACCTTCACTAAATATAATGATGACAAATATATTCAACAAACGTCAAAATATCAACGAATGACATGCCTACTATGAGAGGGAAAATGAAAGGTAAAGTAGCAATGAACCGATTTTCAAATCGATTTTTCATTATAATAAAATAATTTTTTCGTGAAAAATAAAATCTTGTATGCACCACGTGCGTTACTAGATTCTAACGCCCATCGGGCAACATTCATCCCTCGGGCCGAATGTTACCCTCCGGGCGTTAGGATCTACGCAGGGGGTACATAAATAACTATTTTGAGATCAACAACTTTCCTATATAGGAAGCGTTTGTAAGATGATAATGAATAGCCTGTGTCCACAATGGAAATACATTATCTTAATATTTGTATGAACATTTTAGAAATAGAATGAGAATTTTTGGAGTTTTTTCTTATATTCAAACTTTATCTCTTTATAATATAGGTATAAATGAAGTTGTTTATTCAAATAAGGCTAACGTAAATAGAAAAAATTTATTTGTTTGATGAAAAATTTCATTTAAATATCTAAATGATACAAACATTACTCAATAAATTCCAAATTTGTTCCCTTTGTGTTATTTTTTATCCATTCGTCTGCTAATTTCTGTAGGTCTTCATCAAAATAATTCCTCCAATCACCAGTTTTACCGTTCCTTATAAAATTTAAGTCTGAATTTGGATTTAGAATGCCTGCTTTCAATAAATACTCATTATTCACAGTCTTATTTTTCTTGAAGTTCTCGATTTTGAAATGTTCTTGGAGTACATTGAGATCATTGTCTGTCAGATCCTTATCTAAGAATTCAGCTATTTTCGTTACCGTTGTCTTGAAGTTCTAAATAAGGAGAAATACATCACAATTATTAAGTGAGATTGAATTCTCTCACATCACTTGGTGAAACATCATAAAGAATAAAGTATAAACTTTAAAATAAAAAACACTTGGCTTATGTTTCACAATATAACAAATAGCGAATATCTAGAGATGAACCCAAATTTAACAACTCAATCAGTCAACGAAACAATGTCTTAAACTTATGTTTGAAACAGATTTATTTCAAATTTAATAATATAATATACAAACAAGAAGACGAATTGCCCATGGGATCAACGTTATCGCCTTTGTTGAGTGAAATTTTCATGAATAACTTAGAAGAAAAAATTTTCAATGCTGATAATAATTTAATTACTAACGTTTCATTATGGAGGCGTTATGTAGATGATATTTTTTGTATTTGG
Organism: Cynegetis impunctata; assembly: GCA_030704885.1. Taxonomy (NCBI): domain Eukaryota; kingdom Metazoa; phylum Arthropoda; class Insecta; order Coleoptera; family Coccinellidae; genus Cynegetis; species Cynegetis impunctata. The sequence goes on along the minus strand of JARQZK010005094.1, from coordinate 244,772 downwards.
ACCGGTACAGATAGGCAGTTAGATAATTTCCTTAAATATATAAATACTTTCTACAACTCGATTCAATTTACAAAAAAAGTAGAAAACGAAAACGGTATCTTAAATTTCTTAGATGTTCAGATTGCTAGGAATTTGAATTCTCTTACTTTCAACATTTATAGAAAACCAACCTTCACAGATACTTTAATTCACAGCGACAGTAACCAACACATTAAAATAAAACTCAGTGCTTTTCATTCGTTCATACATAGGTTGTTCACTATTCCATTATCGGAAACAAATTTTCAAACCGAAATTAAGACAATTAAATTATAACGGTTACAATGAAAGTCTTATCGACAAGCTCATTGGGAAAAAACGAATAAAGTATTTGTTGCATTCAATATACCCCACGCAAACTAATAATGAAGAACAAAAATACTTCCCAATAAATTATATGCCTAATTTGAGTAGCAAAATTTGTAACAGACTATCGAAACATAACGTTAAAACAATTTGTACAAATAAAAGAAACTTGAAGTCATTCTTGGTCAATAATAAAGAAAAATCTAACATCGGAGAAAACAGTGGTGTTTATAAAATATTTTGCGACGAATATCCTTCTTTTTATATTGGACAGACAGGAAGGAATATAAATATTCGTGTTGAAGAACATAAAAAGTCAATTTTACAAAACAAAAATACCACTGGTTTCTCTGAGCATTGTATAAAATTCAATCACTTCCTGGATTTCAACAAAACCAAATTGTTACATTCAGGTAACAAAGGAAAGCGCCTTGACCTTCTTGAAATTCTCGAAATAAGTTCCGCCCATAATAGTCAATTACCCCTTGTAAACGAACAAATTAATTTTCAGGTATCACCTTTGCTTTTGTCTGTTTTATAAATTACGATGCAATACTCTCCTGTAGTCAGTCTTGATAATGAGTTCATAACTCGAAACATGTCGACTTTTCGTTACTGCTGAATACAGTATCTAAATATTTGTTATATTGTGAAACATAAGCCAAGTGTTTTTTATTTTAAATTTTATACTTTATTCATCACAATTATTATTGAGAACTTTTGATCAACTCAAGAAAATATAGACATTTTCAGGAAGATGTTAACGAATCTGTTTCATTTTTCATATTACCCTGTTTAGTTCCTCGTAAAAGATAAAAAGAAGGTTATTTTCTTTTCTCAATTGCCATGCTTCTTTGGAATGCTCAATGAAAGGTGCAAACGGGACTGGAATATAAAGCTCTCATAGTTTGCATATGAAAATAATTGATCAAGATATCTCACCTAGTCCTTTCTGAAATAAATCCCAGTGTTGTTTGAATGAAACATTATAGCCTTCCTTTTTGAAAAGATTATTCAAATGATAGTATGAAACTGAAACATCCTTAGGATTTCGAGATAAATACAAAACCTGAGTGGATGAATATTGTTATTAAAGTTTTCGAGACAACTTGAAACATCACCTTGCATCCGGTTTGTAATAAATTCGGTGGAAGCAGACTAAGAGGTAGATGAGTTTTCATGAGTCTTCTTTCTTGGTGACTCTTTTTGTTCAGCAATTGCCAGCATGGAATTGATGTAAGATTTTTTACCTCTGTAGAATGGGAAACACTTGAAAGTTTTATCTCTGGAATCTCCTTATGATGTCTCTCATTTAGAGTGATACTTCTTCTGAAAAGGGATAGTTTTAAGGTGATATGATAAATGAATTTCATTAAAAAAAAAAAGATATATTTTTTTTCAATCTCAAGTAGAGTGCGCATCACATGTTGGATGTTTTTTTTGTATAACTATGAGTCGCTGTGAATTATGAATTTTTGAAAAACATCGTTATTGTTCGAATTTTTTTTAATTGAATTTTGTCGATGTCTGTTCCGAATACTTGGGCTCGCGATACACCGTTAGATACGTATGAGTATTTTCCATCAGGTCCTAGTGATAGTTATTCGAAATATTATGTTTTTTACCCTTTGAAAGCCCAATATACTGCATTATAACCTTATTTTTTCGGTTTTTCTCGATTTTTTCCAAAAGTATACCTTCTATCGTAACGAACAATACGTCGTCGCTTAGGCGCTTTACCCACGAAACGTTGTTAATTTTTTCGAAAAAAAAATATTGAAATTCAAAGTTGTACGATCGTGATATTCAATTTTTACGAAGTTTTTGGCCTACCTGTCCGCCATCTTGAATTAACTAAAGTGACAGTATAATTTTTTTTCTTCTCTAGATGATGAAGCTTCATACTTCGAAATCAATTTTTTCATTGGCCTACGCTGCAATAATTATGAATTTTTGAAAAAAAAAATTTTTTGATGGTTCGATTTGATTCGAATTTTTTCAGAAAGTAACAAAAGAATCGAAACGCGCAATACTTCATTGGAAGGAAGAAAGAATTTCCTACAAGAATTTATAACACTTAACGATATTTTGTCTCACGTTTCGGTTGTATGTTGGAATATATGCGAAAAAACGTTGGCGTGAGATGAGTAACGAAGAAAAAATTTTCAAATAAACATTTATAAAAATCATTCAAGTAATTCTATGAAACAGCGTAATCAAAACATTTTTTTTTCCCAGAGAAAATAAAATTTTCACCCCTATGAAAAAATTTTGGGCACGCCACTGGATATGGTCCTAAGTAACATTTATCACAGAATTTTTTGCATCCTGCACAGTTCTTCTTTTTCGCATAGATCCACGGCGAAAATCCAGCTCCCGTTCCACATGGGCAATTGTCAAGTGCTTCTTCTTAGTCATATTTTCTACGGAAATAACTTTTGCACTATATCGAGAGTATATATATATATATATATATATATATATATATATATATATATATATATATATATATATATATATATATATATATATATATATATATATATATGTATATATATATATATATATATATATATATATATATATATAAAATGTATTTGAATATTTTGAGGTTGCAGTCAGAATAATTGTTGGGCTAGGTTAAAGAATACTCTTTGTCATATGGTCGAGCTTTCGGAAATGATTATTTCCTTTATCAAGACATTAACGTTGAGGTTATATAAATTTTGAAAAAACACGTACAAAACGAAGAACAGAACAAGCTGATGGGTACAACTTCGTCACATAAGTAAACATCCATTACAAGAATAAAAATCTTATTTTCAATAATCCGTACTTTCCCATCTTGCTATCTACAGGAAACCAGACTAACAAAATGGTCGACGTCAACCCTGAGAACCCAAAATATTCAAATAATAAAATGCAACCTCAAAATATTCAAATACATTTTTCCTCAACTAGCCAGTCAAGGCTACCCATCTCTATATATGTATATATATATATATATATATATATATATATATATATATATATATATATATATATATGTCTAAAAAGGCCAATTGCCAATAGCCAAATTTCAATTTTGCAAAATAAAGAAATACTTAATTTTCAAAAACTTACTCCAAATATGGCACTCTGTGTGCTATCAACGTTTTTGAAGCTTCATCAAAATTGAGATCATTGCAGAGAAGCCATATCAACTCCTGTGCCAATGTCGTACCTGAAACATGAATACTTTCGAATTATTTATCTTCTGAATCCTTTGAAATGCAGCTGGATAGTTTTAAGTTTTGCATGTAGAATTTTCTCACCACATCTTGGGAATCCGACTATGAGAACATCACTCGGGCGAAATTGAAAATTATAAAAGATTTCAGCTTCTTCTGCATATTTTGCTGGTAGTAGATATTTGTTCGAACCAACGAGAATGAAATCTGTAATTTAAGAGTGTTTCCAATAGTACAAAAGATCATTTCAATGAAAAAAAAATTAATATATATATATATATATATATATATATATATATATATATATATTTTTTTTTATATATTAATTCATTAATAAAGCTTCCACAAAATCTTAACTCTAATTTGAATGAATTTAGTAACACTCAAGTCTTAACAACTAGTAGATAGTGAATATCATTGACCTTAATTGTATACAATCTAAAAAGTACACAGCAGGTCAACGATCGTTTCTGACAATACTTGAATAAATGGTATATATCGAATTCTCCCAGACAAGCATGAAATAAGAGCATATTATGTTATAGTGTGTTGATTGTAGCATTCACTGAACTGGTCTAGTGAAAATTGAATACACCTTACATTTAATTCAATGTTACTTCACTACCTTAAAAAATGGGCTAAATCTCGTTTAATCCAATGGAGCAATTAACGTTTCGTTGACATTGTTATTTAAATTTGGCAATATATTATATACAACACATTTTTTGGTTTTTTGAGGTTATGTCTTTATTTATTCTGGTAGTTTTCATCCTAGGTATAAATTATTTGTGTAGTGATCTGTTTAATACTCTTCAAATAAAATGAAATAAAAGTTCTATGAAAAACATTATAGGTAACAGAGTGAATTGTCCAAAAGTGTACTATATACAGATTAATTTCAGCAGATGTGATCAGTTTCCAACATTTCTTCAATATTTTTCGTTCTATTTTCGAAATATTTATTCAATCAGGTGTTACCTCAATTGTTATTGATTTTATTTATATAGAATCATATTTGTGAGTTGAAGGTGCTACTACACAAAATTGTTTGAATTTACTATGTAACCTTATGTAATTTTGACGGCAATAAAGGAATTAGAAAAAAAGTTTCTGCTATAAAAGTTAATTCCAGTAAGAAGGTGAACTATTTGTTTTCAGGAATCAATGTTTTATGTTTAAAATGTTTATTTTCATGTAGTACGACTTTTTCTAGCTTCTGTTACTAAATGTTTTTTTATAAATCAGATTTAATCTGGGACTTAGTAGTTGAATCATAACGTTTACTTATATATTCGGTTACTTCTATAATCAACTAGTTAAATCTAGCCGTTAGTGAGTTCCACCTATAACTGTCACATAGGTATACCTACCTTCCAAATATTGCTTGCAGTTTTCGTCAACAATGTTCATATTTATATCAAATATTTCATGAGGAACCTTCTCGCATTTAACAGATGTCATTTTCACTATTTTATTTTAATACTATATTTGAACACGTACCTACCTAGGTACTCAGTTTTTACCAAACAATAGCACAAAACCTGATATCTCGATACATCGAGTACTTATTCAAACGTAACAGAACCTTCTTCCTTGGAATTTGACACAGACACTCGATATATTGTAGTCGCAAACCGAAACGTGGCTGTTGACTTATAACGGAACGATAAATATTTGTCGGAAGCCGTTTCGAGAATGTAAGCATAATAAGATAACAAAGAATGAGTAAGATATAAACTTGTCTCAGTGGTCAGTGTTGGCAACACTGGAAGATTTTTCATAATATTGAATTAGATGCCGTATGCATTAAGACCGTACGTACTACAGTATACAGTAGAGGCTAAACCCATTCATTTATCATATTTTCTTCGAAAATAATAGTCCACTTTATCAAAAGTTAGCAGTGAAGTGCGGTAGTTATTTTTCAATCTGTTTAGGACCTATTGAACCACGATTTTCAAAATTTTTTGATGTATATATACCTATATATATATATATATCTACAGGTTGACCCAGAGCTGCGTAATCGGTCAATAAAATGGATTTTACGCGACAAGAAATGATAAATATGGTTTACTGTATTGGAGAAGCGGATCGAAATGTTCTGCTAGCTAGTAGAATTTATCATCAAAAATATTCTGATTCTGATTCAGCTACGTTTTGTGATTCTGTTATTAATAAGCATTGATTTCTTTCTGTATAACATTGAAATGTATAATTTGGGGTAACTGTTGGATCATGCGAGTGTACTCCTCCTGACCAAAATGATAATGTCAAACTTGACATAGCAATTTGACATCAGTCTACTTCTACTACAAACAAAACAACAATAATTATTGAATATTAACGTCTTAGAATTACTATTTTTTCAAAATCTTTTCGGATATCAGCATCAGGTGCTACAAACCTAATGAACAGAAAAGGTGACACAATTAAATTTTAAACAATTTTCGTAATTGGTATCCATGGATACGTCAAAATAACTCGCTAGTCGATTTCTCAAGTGTATTGATATATAAATTATTACAAAATTATGAAATATCTTTGTTATTATTTACTTTAGGTATAGGGAATGGTTATACAAATCGAAAGGCAATTGAATAGCAAATTTAAAAATTCAAAAATATACATAGCATTCCATTACGAATAAGAAAGTTATTAACGCTTGAAATTTGCCAACTTCACCCTAGATTTTATCAAGTAATAAGTTAGAAATATAAAAAATTTTGACAAGAAATGAATGAAACACTGTTTCGAGGTTACAAAAATCCAAAGAGCATACCAATAGACCTACTAACAAAGAAGTTATAGCCTATTTTTGTTGAAGACGCAACTGTCAAAATTTTACAAAAAAAATTAATAACTTGAAAACTGTTCATTTTAGGTATAAAGAATGTTATGACAATTTTATTATAAATTACATAAGAAATTCGAAAATCAAAAAATATACAGGGTATTCCATTTGAAATAACAAAGTTGATATCACTTCTGGCAAAACCGGAAGTGCAATTTTCCTCAAAATAATTTTGAAAAATAGACTTAGTCAGATCATATTTGCTCTGAAAATTTCATATCGATATTTTCAATGACAAAAAATTTATGGACCGATTACGTAGCTCTGGGTCACCCTGTATATATATATATATATATATATATATATATATATATATATATATATATATATATATACCATATATATATATATATATATATATAATATATATATATATATATATATATATACTTATATATATATATATATATAATATATATATATATATATATATATATATATATCAATAAGGTTATGTGCTGGATAACGATAAATTCAAGAGTTGATTTTATTGGTATTGCAGTATTGGAAAATCAAACTTACAAGAATTGAGTTTGTCAACGTCAATGTCTATATTATATATGAAGAAGTATTATAAAAATTCTCACAATACTTATAATCTCGTATATTTAAAGTCAACAGGGACAACCTCAACTCTTGTAGGTTGAACTGTTCAGTATATCCAATTGTCTTAGCTTAATGTCTTCTAGATCTCCTGAAGAAGATGATAAAAGATTATCGAAAGTTCAAGAATGAAGTGAAAAGAGTGTATAGTTTTTTTTCCCAGTGCTGCTATCCCAATTAAATCAACTCCAACAAAAACTGATTATTCACTTCTATATATCAAAGAAAACAATAGTACCTAAATACAAAAATAAATTATATTTCAAAAGATGTTTCATTTAATATCTTAAATATTTATAATAATAATATGCTGTATCTTTATCGATATTTCATTTGTCATTTCTTTCGATATACTTCCAATTTCCTCATTCTTCATTAGAAAAAACATTGAGTATTTCATTGAGGCCATCTCAAATTCATTTGTTTCATATTTTCTTCAATCCATATATCTGCATCTTCATTCATATCAACAGTAAAATATTCCTTCCATCCTCCTACTTTACCTTTTCTAACAAATGCCACTTCATTATTTTCTGCATCTCTCAGATTCTTAGAAACCGCTGGGTTCTCTTTGAAATTTTCAAAGCGCAAGTGATGTTCCAATTTGTCCAACTCCTTCTCAGAAAGAGGTCTCTTCAAAAACTCAGCAATTTTCTTGATGTAGCCTCGGAGATCCTAAATTCAAAATTATAATATTTGCCCAGATGTAATTCACATGTAATAAGAAATTAATTTCCTAGACATTATTAAATATTTCGCTTACCTTTCTCAAATCTTCATAAAATACAAAAAGTACGTTATTCAAATGACTCTTCGTGTATCCTTGTTTAACATGTTCAAAGTAAGGTCCGAAGTTACCTGAAATATATGATTCAATATTGTTTGGTATTAGAATTGAACATCTTACAATTTCCATTCTTGAAGAAACTCCAGTATTTCTTGAAGTCACCGGTGAAGTTAAGATGCCAAGAACCCTTTTCATATAAATGATATGATACTGCCACATCTTTGGGTTGTCTACATACGTAAATTACCTGAAACAATCGTATCCATGAACACAGTCAGGGCCGGATTAACCATTAGGCAGAGTAGGCAACTGCCTAGGGACCCTGCATCGACTAGGGGCCCGTGCACGCGCCAGGAAAAAAAGTTTCATCGAATGAAAATTTTATTTGAAATATTATTGCTTTCTTTCGACGCATGTTGTCAATTGATGAAATACTTCATATATACAGAACCATCTAGTATCGAGTAGTATAACTAATAAAGTGTCTTCGTTCAACAATGTCTCAGAACCGTTCAAATTCATTGTCGATAATGGCCATTGAAAATGATGTATTAGAAAGGGTCGACTTCCAAAATGTTTCAAACGATTTTGCTTCAAAAAAAGTTAGAAAAGTTAATATTTAAACTTACTGTAGTGTACAAAAACAATAAATATCTTGGAAGTTGACTTTTTCCAATTTGTACTTCAAAACTTTTTTCTTTCGTTTATTGTAAACTGCTGGCTATTGATTATATCTAGGGTTGCCATCCGTCCGGGATTCCTCGGATTTGTCTTAGTTTAGGGGACCCTCGTCCGGACGGGGCTTTCAAAATATGTTTTATTTTATTCGAAAAAATATATTTTACGTGGTGTTCGGGAAAAAAAACTAAATTTTACCCAAATGTCCATGGTTTTTAAAGTTTTTGTCCGGTGTTAGCAATTTAGGTAATGGCAACCCTAATTATATCGTTTGTATCGACCATAGGCTAGATAGAAATATCGTTGTTGTCAAGACCCATGTATTTAGCTACACATTGGTTTGATAATTCCGATTTTTACGAAAATATCTTCTCTTATAGTATTTTATTTGTGTATTACTACACACTATTTATTTTGCAACGACTATTTCATCTTGTCATGTATATATATATATATATATATATATATATATATATATATATATATATATATATATATATATATATATAGACAGGGTAGCGAGAAAGTTTTGCAACAAGGTATTTTTTTAAAACGATTAAACGTATAATCATCAAATTTCCCTCAGAGATGGATTGATTGAAGTGGCCAGCAAGATCTCCTGACTTGACTCCACTTTATAACAGACATAACTGATTCAAAAACTTTCAAATGTCTTGAGATACAAACAATTTCTCCATAAATGATAAACATTTATATTCGAAGCTTCAAATACAGATTGTTTTATTGCTAAGACACAGATGGCCATCATTTGGAGCTCCTGTTATAAGGAAACTATTAATATTTTTGTAAGTTAGTATGAATTAAAAAATTACATATTGTATGTCTTTGAAAATTGTTTCTCTAATTTTTTCAGTTATATGGTACGTATTATGTAGTTTTGAAAAGAGGACGAAATCAGCTTTTCTACGATGTATTTATTACTCGACCTACGGTGCTATTTAAAAAAATTCAAGATGGCGGTAGTGTCTGACGTCACTCAAGTTTGACAGGACCTCTAAAAAACGAAAAATACAATCCTGTGCATAACCCTAAAATTTGATAATTGTACGTTTAAATCGTTTCAAAGAAAATACCTTGGTGACTTTCTCGCTACCCTATATATATATATATATATATATATATATATATATATATATATATATATATATATATATATATATATATATATATATATATATATATATATATATATATATATATATATATATATATATATATTATATATATATATATATATATATATATATATATATATATATATATATATATAAACTAAAAACTGTATTAGAAACAGAACGTCTTATAACATCAAGCAGCAGATAACAGATCATTTACGGAATCCATAATATCAATTATTATGTTTAAAGTATATTTTTACTATCTCATACTAGATATTCATTTAACACGTGAAACATGAGATATAAGAAACAAATAATAACTTAAGAAATTGATAACTCAGGTCAGTCCAAATAACATAATATTGCACCATACTCAAAGTACATCTATAGACAATGCATATTTGCAATTTGCAATTGAAACAATTGTTGAATGATGTAGATTAGATAACCACAATTTTACTTGCGAAATATTTCACTCAGATATGGTTTCATATTCTCGGAAAAACATATTATATATCATTTGCATCAAAACAAAATTGATAAATATTTATGTGTACCTGAATGATTAGTGTGCCCACAATACATGTAATCTTGATTGAAGTGTAACCTAAAGGAAGAACATTCGAATGAAAGAGGCTGATACTGGGTGAAAACTAACAGAGTATCAAAAAATATTGGATACTGAATTATAAATCAAGTAAAACACTAAATGTTTCGGGCTAAAAATCCATTACCTATTAAGAGTTTCTTAACTGTTTTAGAAATGCAGAAATCTATCTATTCACTGCTTTAATGGGGGGGGGGACCTAAGATCTATTTGATCAATAGTGATGTATAAGTAGTCGACCAACGTAATCTTTAGGGCTTCCTGAAGGTCCTAAGATCTTCTTTTCTTTGTTCAATGAATGTTATATTTCCGGATTATTCAAATCTATAAAATGGTTATGTTTGTATGCAATATTGAGAAATTCCAATGACGTTTCTACTCAAGATATTTGATTTTTTATGTTCATACAATCTGGTACTGATGTTTACACCAGTTATTCAAACATATCCTGGATAATTGTGACTGCATATTTGTACCTGCATCTGTGGAATTATACCAGTGTTTAATCAACATCTGACAAAGAAGTAGAAATGCGTGCAAATATATGTTGAAGTTTTTATCAATATTATTTCATTATGGATATAAATTTACATCTAGTAACAGCCTAATCAATTAATAATAACTGAAATAACCATTATATAGATTTAAATCTGGAGATATTGAATTTACTGAACAAGGGACAGTGGATGGACCTTCTAAAGCTCTGGAGATTACGTCGGCCAGTACCTACCCTTCACTAATGACCAAATAGACCTTCTGCACTATACAAAGCAGTAATATAAATAGATAGATTGTTTGAAAAGGTGAGCTGACTTACCAGCAAATCCCAACCTTATCGTCACCTAACTATAACTACGATAAAGACAGACCATGGAAACGAAAGAGGCCCATAATGGTGATTTGATAAGACCAGACATATATTTGAGTTCTTTCCTGTTCATTAGGAAGCGAATTTTAAATAATGACTGAATTTTAATCAAGTTGGCGATTGTAAAGTCTACTACGACTTGGAAACTTCGTTGTCACTAGTTTCAAGAAAAATCAAATAATCAAAGAGGACATAAGGTCGAATCTGTAATATATATGGGACTTGATGAATTATTATGCATAAAAGGTAGATTGTTACATTTTAAAATCAGTTAGAAAACTCTTAAAAATGAAGGACACCCTACTGCGTAGCACTAGGAATGATAAAACCCCTCGGCGCATGTGCATGTCGTCAATATTTTCTGAATGTATTATATAAATTAAATAACAATGAAAGTCGATTTTACGAATGAAATGAAGGAAAATTGCAATAAATGTATTAATAAGTCGATACTACGAATAAAATCCGTGAAATCGACCTTGGCGCATGCGCATGTCGTAATGTCTATCTAAAAAACGCTATAATTTTTTATTCTTCGTTGGGAAAAAATTGGGAACAAAACTTCTCTCATGAAATCATATGTATTTTATCGATATCCGTTAGAATTTTCAATATCGGACTAGATCCCAACTTTTTGTAGTGAGACTTTAGCTTCGCCTCGGGGAAAAAACGCTATATTTTTTTATTCTTCGTTGGGAAAAATTGGGAATTCAAATTCCCTAATGAAATCATATGTGTTTCATCGATATCCGTTGGAATTTTTAAAATCGGGCCAGATCCCAACTTTTTGTCGTGAGACTATAACCCCTATAGCTTCGCGAGTAGGCAATTGACATTATATATTGAATTTTCAAAAATTTAATTCGATATGTATGACGTGGTTTGGTACATAGAAACATAATAATATCAAAAGTAGGAGAGCCCAAGCGGGGATTTTGGGATTTACTCGAGCGCGGTAGAATAACATATTGGGGGAAACCTTGCACTTTGTTGAGTATCCCCACCATACATGAACCCTCGATATGGGGGTGTTCGTCTAGGGCCGCCGATCAGTTCAGTAAAAAAAATCGATCGTTCGACAAACTCGAGCGCGTCAGTTTAAGGCAAGGTGAGTTAATTACATGCAGAAGAGTATGCATTTCACTAATCTGATGATTTGCACGTGGCATAAGAAAATAGGAGACTAAAAAAGTTGCAAAAAGAAAACGTCACCTTGACATTCTCGAGTAAGGAAATATCACGATTTTTTTAAATTTTAGAATATCGCCGATGAGTTTTGGTCTCGTACGGTCACCCCCACCATGCAAACCGGCAGATTAACTTAACTCCGTTATCAGAGACGATGTGCGGTGTATAAAATATTAATATCTGACGCGCTCGAGTAAATCTATATAACGATTTTTTTTACATTTTCAAAGATCTGCACACGTTTTTCCCCCGAGTGAAATGGCATACATCATATAACCTATTTTTCGTTTTAGCATATAATCTTCACAATCCAAAAGGTCCCCACGATGCTGGATTAAATCCCTATTTAGCATCTCGGGCTCCCCTACTACAAAGTTCTCTGTATCTGATAATGATATTGTTTACCGAAATTCATCAAAAATGTTGAATTAAATAGAGAAAATTCAATATATGTTTCCTTCTTCATGATGTTTATAGAAGAACTACAAACTGCATCAACTTTTCACTTGTAACAAGAAGTAATAAAATGAGTCGATATATTCAATCTGATAGGTTTTCAACAGAAGTCTGTAACAGATTAAATATCAACAGATAAAAGTATATGAATAAATTTTTAAGATTGTATCTATACAGGAAACGAGGGTATATAATTAGTTGATATTTTCTGTTAATAATGAATGAAACTAATTATTCGAAATTTATTGTGAAGATGATCTAAAATATACTCAGTTTCCACTGGACTTGTAATCTTGGTTACCACCTTACTCTTTTTCGATAGACATAAACATCCGTGAATTCACTCAGTTTTCAATTATGCAGTTCAACTCACCTTGCAATTTTTTTTCATAATATCATCTGGTAATAGTTCGAAAGGCAAATGAGTCTTCATAATCCTTGTTTTTTTATCTTCATTCAAATACTTCAAAGTATCCCTCATACACTCCGTGAGTCTTGCATGTTCAGGATCTTTAGGAAAGTCTTTTATTCGTTTTTTAGTTATTTCATCATTGAAAACTAGATCGAGTCTGAAAATAAGTTAGGGGTTTTAATCGACTCTTTAAAATTAATCATTTAAACTCATATTTGAATGTCAATTGCTCATACATAAACTCCGTCACTGTAATAATGCATTATTTACAAATTGAATACATATATCCTATCTGGTGTCATTATTTTTCTATAATAGAACTCATGAATTTATTTCGAAATTATTGAATTACTTCAAAATTGTATACCAAATCGAATATTAGAGACTAATTGATAATTCATGATTTGATGATGTTATTTATTATAGATTGCGTATGATTTTGGAGTGGAGAATTGATTAAAATTTTCACCAATAATCTTCTTTCTATTCGTATATGATAATTAGGCACTGGAATGAATAATTAAACGAAAATTTTGAATATATATACCTATATAATATATTTATATATATATATATATATATATATATATATATATATATATATATATATATATATATATATATATATATATATGACATAAAGGTCAGTCATCAACCTAATAAATCGACAAACATTACATAAACGTATATATGAACATAAGTATTCAATCCAGACGAATAATAATGCACGGCACTCGCAAAAGACGCAATCGAAAAAGTTCATCAATTTGATTTAAATAATCCAGAGATAATAACACAAGAAAAAAACAATTACAAGAGAAATATTATAGAAATGATTAAAATCCAAAAAAAAAGAAATCAACTCTATCAACTCCAGAAGCGACATTGATGATTTGGGAGAATATATCATAATATTTTGCGAGAAACATGAACAATAAAACATGATCTGATAACATCCGATAACAGATAATCAAAGATTCAAATATATCCAGACATCAAGACTGAATTATGTATTGTATTGTTTTATTCAACGTAAAAATTTAATGTTATTAGATATATATATATATATATATATATATATATATATATATATATATATATATATATATATATATATATATATACATTCACCTTATTACCTGGTCATTTATATTATAGAGATTTGGTTTGATTTTGGTTGTTCCAGGTTCGCAAAAATACTTTAAATTACTAGATTAACTCCCTTCCTCAGCATCTAAAATAAAGAAATAAAAATCTTAATAGACAACATTGACTTCACAAATATTACACGTTTAACGCTTACCTTAGTATAGACAATAAAATAAAAATAAAAACATTTAGAGTATAAAACAATATCGTCAAAACAATTATAATATATATTTTGAATATGATTTTCTTTATCTATCTGCCATATCAATGTCAAACTTGGTGATGTCTTCGTTCTTTTCTTTTTCTTTTCAGTTTGACTTGTTTTTAAGAAATGGTAAGTAGAAATGACTACGTTGTTTGCTGTCCTGTCTGTCGTTTACTGTGTTCTCTAAATTTGTTTGTATATGTATTTCTCTATGTTTCTTGTTTCTTTGTGCTGTTAGTATCACATCACTTAGTTTGACATTGACATGCCAGATAAATAAAAAAAATCATATTCAAAATATATATTATAATTGTTTTGACGATATTGTTTTATACTCTAGTTGTTTTTATTTTTATGTTTATTTTATGGTCTATACTAAGGTAAGCTTTTAAACGTGTAATATTTGTGTAGTTAATGTTGTCTATTAAGATTTTTTTATTTATATTTTAGATACTGAGGAAGGGAGTGCTACTCTTGAAACGTTTATTAAACGAGTTAATCAATTAATTTAAAGTATTTTTACGAACCTGGAACAACCAAAATCAAACCAAATCTCTATAATATGTATATATATATATATATATATATATATATATATATATATATATATATATATATATTCCTATTATATATAGAATCAATTTATCTGCAGAATTAACAAATTCCTTAATAATTATTCATAATAAAAAATATATTCCGGATAGTTGTGCATAGTAATTCATAGTTCCAATTATATGTTTCCATTTTAATTTCTTTAACAAAAAATATGTTACATTGAACATATCCCTAATGAAAATATTGTTTCTATTCAATCAAATTCTGAATAAACCTTGCTCTCTTGGAAAGATCATTATGTTGTACAGTTTCCATTTCCTCTCGAAATAATATTTAAATCCTAATTCAAATCAAATTCTGATTTTTCTTCATTCAGTTACTATCAATCGTTGTTAGCTTATTACATTCACCCTGCTGTTCAATATATAATATATAGAAGAAAGAAACAACGTTTCAATCGGATAGCACTCTTGTGCTATTTTATGCTAAGAATTTTACTTCTAATTGAATTTGACTTGAAATATCTCCACACTCACTCAAAGTATCTTACTCTCTCGTCGAGATCCTCTTCAGCTGCTTTGTAGTCTAAATTGTGACTAAGTAACCAAACCAGCTCCTGAGTAACAGTTGTTCCTACACAAATTTTAACAATTAATATGAAGTTTAATCATATAGCAAGAATATTTGGATAGTATGTATGCAAAATAGTATAGTGTTTAACTTTGGTTGGTCATCCAGAAAATAAAATAAAAACAGTGAAATTTGCTCTAATGAATTTACACCACAAAATATTCATGATCTTAGAAGTATAACTAGCTGAATAATAAGGGTAAAGGACCGCATTTGTCTCAGAAATAAAATATTTTTGTCATCAAATTTCACGTAGGTTTAATCAAATATTGAAATTTATTCTCGTGACAAATGAGTCGTACAGATAATAAGAAATAAATAAACAACAACAAATTTTAATTATCTCAAGCACTTGAAATGATATTGAGAGCAAAACAATCTTTTGTTTTGCATTACATTCCATTTACATGTTTCAAAAAATGTGTTGTTCATCCAAAATAATTATCCCTTCAAATCATACATAAAATACTTATAAAAAATATCATTGAAACAAACGGCACGTGGGACTGCGTACATTTGGATAATATAAAAAATTTGTTGCCTATGCTGACGATACTGTGGTTTGTTTTCATGAAAAAACATGGCATTTGGCAAGAGAAAACTGAAGTCTGATTTTATAAAAATCAAAAACTTTTTGGACACTTTCAAACTAACTTTGAATATTCAGAAATCGTGCTACTTTGTTTTTTCTATTACATCGGCAAACAGACCTGACTTTGATCAAATACAATATGACGAACTAAATGAAACTTTGAAAGAAGCTGCTTGTGTGAGGTATCTAGGGATAATTATCGATGAAAATCTAAAATGGGACCAACATGTGCTCTATCTATGTAAAAAGATCGACAAGTTTTACAAACTCCGCGAAATATTAGACAGAAAACTCCTTATTACAATTTACAAGGCACTTGTTGAGCCCTTACTTAGATATGGAAACATTATTTGGGGGGGTATATATAGTATTCATTCGCGTCAATTAAAAACTGTGCAGAATTACATTGTGAAGATAATTTTGAAGTAACCCAGACTGTGTCACACAAGTATGCTGTACTCATCAGATTTATGTAACATTAGAACATTATATATCCTTGCAGTGTGTTGTTTTGTGCAATCTCATGAAAGGCTGAAGTCCAACTGTGTTGCCCATGGCTATATGACTAGGGGTAATATAGAACAAATTTTATAATGTAATTCCTTTTCATATAAGAAATATAAAATATAGGAGTCGTTTCAGTAACTACCTGTTTTAAAATATGGATTTATTTACGTGTTTATTTTAGGGTTGTATTTTTATGATGTATGTATTTTCTGTGATTAAAAAAAAACCGAAAAAATCAATTTAATAGACTGCAAGGCTGTGAATACTTAAGTGTCATAATTACATTAAATAAGTACTATGATTTACAATAATTAGATTATTATGCACATACAGGTGTTTTCACCTAGGTGTTTTGTTGCTACTTGGATATATTTGAAATATGAAAATTGTAAACCTGTTTCAATGTAATTTAAAAAATTGCTTGAATAAATTGAATTGAATTGAATTGTTAACACCAGACCCCTTTTGAAAGTGGTTAATCTTCGAAAAAACTTTTGATAATGCTAGTAAAAAATCTTATCTTGAAATTTTTCCAAGTGTTTAATTGATATATATATATATATATATTTCATATATATATATATATATATATATATATATATATATATATATATATATATATTTTTTTTATATATATATATATATATATTCATATATATATATATATATATATATATATATATATATATATATATTATATATATATATATATATATATATATATATATATATATATATATATATATATATATATATATATATATATATATATCGAAAACTAACCTGATCTTGGAACTCCAGTTATCCATATGTCATCAGCTCTAACTGGAAAATTTTTATAACTTTCAGCAAGTTTCTTATATTTCACTGGAAGAAACCATTTCTTCAATCCAACCTGCACAAAGCCTTCTTTTTCTCCTAAAAATCAGAATCATTACTGAATAGAAACTCAACACTATTATAATTTTCACCTTTGAAATAACTCAATAATTCTTTGTTTAATTTTTCGTCCACGTTAGAAATGGTAGGTAACTTATTGTTTTCCATTCTTTCTATAATACGTTCATTACCTTACGTGAATATTTCAATATAATGTGAATAATTTTATTATTGTCATGTATATATATAGCTATAAAATCCACTCAATAAGATAATATATCTCCTCCTTTAGTATTTCCATTATTTCGACACAGGGCAGTATACCGACTCATAATGTTTCATTATTTGCAGATAAATATTTTTTTAAATGAAGCACAATTTCAGTCACATGATCATCATCGAGTACACTGAATTTAGAACTAAATATGGAAAATATTTGTCTCATATACAAATATTATTCCTTCAAGCGAATTATGACATTTTGGTAACGTTATTAAAGGTAATACAACAACCATTTGTTATTGAAATGAATGTTTTAACTTGATAATATGAATGTTCTTGAAATATATTACGATTTGAATATATCAAATATAGGGAAATAAATCAAGTCAATCTAGTCATTGAGCAAGACATTAATGTTTGGATTATGATTAATTTCAAATTTTCTATAACCTTATAAAGAAATTTTTAAAAATATGGTATAAATACGTTGATGACGTCATTGTTTGCTATACTGGTACAGATAGACAATTGGATAATTTCATTTATTATATTAATTCCATACACCCCCGTATCAAATTTTCTCTAGAAACTGAAATGAATAATTCTATTAATTACTTAGATTTAACTATTATCAGAAAAGGCAACAAACACGAATTATCAATTTTTCATAAACCATCTCATACAGATATTACAATTCATAACACATCACTACACCCTTTTTCACATAAATAAGCGGCATATCATAGTATGATTCATAGACTTTTCAAAATTCGGTTGTCCGAAGCTAACTTTCGAAAGGAATTGAATATAATTAAATAAATGGCAGTAAATAATGGTTATTCACCCAATATGATTGACAGCCTCATTCAGAGGAAAAAATACGAAATGGCAATTTCAGAAGTTTACCCACTTATATCCCAGAAAAGTAGAGTATTTAGCAGTTTAACATACTTGGGCAAACTTTCCAAAAACCTGAAATTGTTTTTTCATAAACAAAATTTCAAAATTTCATATAAAACCGACAATAGCATTGGAAAATTGATTAAAAACAACAAATCAAAAATTCATAGAAATTAACGTACTGGTGTTTATAGACTCGACTGTAACGATTGTGAAAAATTCTATATAGGACGTACAATTAGTAATTTCAAAACTCGAATACACGAACACCAACGTAGCTATATTAAGCAGAAAACTGACTCTAATTATGCGTGCCATCTTATTCAAGAACACCATACCTTTAATCACAATTATAATATATTACAATTAGAAAATAGCCTCCACAAAACCAACTGTTGGGAATCCCTATACATCAATAAATATAAAAATTCCGGAAACCTAGTTAACGATCAGATTGAAGTAAACCCTTCTCCTCTCCTCAATCTGTTCAATGTACCTACTAATAACTCTGAATAAATTGCTTATTGTTATTTAGTTTCTCTAGAAACCCCTCTATTATATTCAATTTTCGTATAAATAGATTGTTTTGTAATAACATAGTTTAGTATGAGATGAAGTCAATGTTATGACGAAACGCGTTTACTCAATAGATTTTTTTTTTTTTTAACTCGAGGGACCTACAGTTTAACGCCGGTTCCGAACGGCCAATGGGCTTGTAAACTATGTACATTACCCAACAATTTTTTTAATCATAAATAACCACTAAATTTCGGACATACACACAACACCCAAGAGCGAGGTGGGACTCGAACCCACAATCCTCGGTTTACAAACGGTATAAGGCAGTTCACCTTACTGCTGGTCTACCAAGGCCTCTAATAGATTTTTATTCCAACCTGTGAAAAGTTAGTTTTTTATTTCTTCATAAAGTTATGAATATGAATTTTCACCAAGTAAATGCCAATTCAATTCAATGAAATTTTCTAATGATTCTAAATGATTAAGCTTGGCTCCTTCCTGCAATTAGTGCATAATTTTGAAATATGGAAAACGGGTGGTGTTTTTAACGAAAATGGTTATAAAACATTGAATCTGTTTCATTTTTGAGAAAATATTGTTAGTGTTCCTTGAATCTTGTTTCAAACGATCGACCTGTCTATATAAACTCTTTTACATACAGTACAAATTAACTTGTGAACTTCAAATTTTGACGTGACATTTTATTATAGTTATTAACGTAACAAGGCCGATATGTAACAAATAACGGATGAGGTTGGATATTGTAATCCGAGGCGCAGCCGACGATTATAACTAACCGAATCCGTTATTTGCGTATCGGCCGTGTGTCGTTAAAGACTTTTCGTAATCCCGTTGAAAGATTATATTTTGATTCCGAAGAAAGAAAAAAAACCCGTACATCGCAATTCTAAAGAAAAATCCCAACGTCGTGCACTCTGTTGTCATGGAACAGTTTGACAGTTTTATAAACAACGTCAGTTTATTGTGTTCTCAAGTTCGCTTTAACGACGACCATGGATGAAATTGATGAAATTGAGGAACAAAATCAAATTCCTTTAGAAATATTGGGAGAATCATGTGCAGTGCAGCGAGTGTTGATTAACTGCCGAAAATAACTCAAGAGCGATATTAAAAAGAATATGAAAATTTTGAAATGTGGCGTAAAAGCAAGAATGTAAAGGTGGTTAATGAAGATGTATTATTAGCCTATGCGAAATGAAAATCAGAGGTTTATTCTCCCAACTCGCTGTGGAACAAGATTTCAATGTTTTTATTGTAAGCAGAATGATGTTTTGAAATAAATATTTGAACAAGTGATTTCTTAACGGCCGCCGGCCGTTAACACTGACTTCTCAATTGTCATCTGAATACCGTTAAATCAAAATAACAGTATGGGATTACGAAAATTTAGTAACCGCATTTAGATTTATAGGTAGAAGTAGGCAGTTTTAAATTGAAATTGAATTTTGAAGAGAAGTAGTAAGATTCAAATAGAGTAATTTCATTAAATAATATGCACCTCCAAAGAATTCCCTGATACAAATGATTGACAGAAGTATACTGATATGATTAAAAAATTGGAGAACTCTAGTTGGTTACAAATTCACCCAAATTATTCCCAAGCAGAATCTAAAATGAACGACTAATATTTCAAACTTAACTACTCGATTGCTTAAATTTTTTTTCTAAAATAGTATTCATAAATCACAGAATTTAATTGAACTTGAATAAATTCTAGTACGGTCCTTACTATTTTATCTAGACGCGCTGTAGAACACAATCTCATGTTATTAATTTGCAAACTGGATTAAGAAAGACCGCAATTATTTTTTCTTTCCGGTTACTCAACTTGGGAATCCCAGCAGCAGATAACTCATCAACAAGAAATGCGTTCTGTTGATAACACCATGAAACTGTTTTAAATATGATGCGATATCTGTATTCCCATATTATTCTTGCAATGAAAAATGACCACTGTAAATTCTGCATATTAGAGACGTTTTTCAATGTTCATATGAGAAGAAATTCTGTCCAGATGTCAATAAGAAAAAAAAATTATATCGGTCAATTGCGAGTCGCACTCGCGCAGGAAGGGTTCCATACCACTATGCCCCTATAAATATTCATTTTATTTTAATTTTATTATTTATTATTAGTAATTAGTATAGTAAATATACAATTAAGTATTTGGTGACTATTTCAAATGCCTACCTGTTACCTTTTATTGATATCGAGCAAAAATAGGCAAAAAATGGCGTTTTTGTATAAATGTTTATTTTATATTAATTTTATCATTTATTATTAAAGTTAAAAAACAACTGAGAATTTCGTGAATATTTTAAGTGCCTACATGTTTCCATTATTGATATCGAGCAAAAAAGGGCAAAAAAAAAAATTTAAAATAAAAAAAAAATGGTTTATTGTCTAACAGGAGTAATCCCAATTATAAGACAGACATAGTATGGTTTACAGTTATGAATGAGTATAAGTATAACAACAGAACAATAGAACAATATATAATACACAGTGATCCATACAAATAACAATAAAATAATATGTATTGTAGAATTCTAATTGACTTGGCAGTACAGAGAGTTTGAACACAATGCATATAATTATATCACCCCTACAGGATGGATGAGGAGAGGTTGCAATTAGATTGTAGTTAGACTTGCATATTGATTAACTTGTTACGAATTATATACTTGAAGCATCTAAATGGAACAACAAAAATATCACATTCTGAATAGAAACTATTATAAGTTTTACAAATGTTGTAAACTGGGGATTTTATTAAAACATTGATTCTTGGCAGAGGCAAATAGAAGCACATTTCGTTTCTACTACTTAGTCTCGGAACGTGAAAATCTAATTGAGATAACAAATCTGGACAGTCTATCAGATTATGAATCTATTTATAAATGAAGATACAAGCATAATATGTTCTTCTGTTTTCCAAGGATAAGAGGGAAAATCTATTTAGCAACACTCTATTATCAATTCCTTGGGATGGGTATACTCCATTCAGTTTGTATGCCATGTATTTCATAAAAACTCTTTGACAAGATACCAGTTGTAGAATATGCACATTGTATATAGGCGACCAGATTAGGGAGCCATATTCCAAACGGGATCGGACAAAAGCATTAAAAAGTGTTATAAAGCATTCTTGATTTTGAAAGTTTTTACACGTCCTGAAATTAAGTCCAAGCATTCGTTTTTGCAGAAGATGTAATTTGATTAATTTGTGACGTGAAGCTGAGTTTCTGATCGAAAATGATGCCCAAATCTTCAGTTTCTGTACCTTGTTCCAATATGATGTCATTTATTGCATTGTCAAACTGTATATTGTTGTGTTTGAGGGTGTATTTAATAAATTTACATTCTTGAATGTTCAGCGGAAGCTTGTTCAGTATGCACCACTCATGTATAGAATTAATTTCTTTCTGTAGTTTATTGTATGGGAATTAATTTCTTTCTGTAGTTTATTGTATGGGAGCCCCTTAAATATTGGTTTCATTTTGTTTTTAGTATTTGTTGTCATAGCGGCAGAAATACATAATTTCAACTGTCTAGCTGTCGCGGATCTTGAGATACAGCCTGGTGACAGACAGACGGACGGACAGACAGCGTAATAGGGTTCCGTTTTTACCTTTCGGGTACGGAACCCTAAAAAACAACAGAAACAAGACAAAAGAAAGAATACGGAACAAGAGGGTAATAGGACAGGAGCTCACGCGAATAAGTTCACGGGATTGGAATAAGCGTATATTTAATATATAGTGTATGTATGCTCAATATATTTCAATCAAACTTCCAACTAAATTAGTGTCATTTTCCTCTTCGTTCACCATTTGATTATATATATTCGCTGTCCGGCCACGCGTTACTTCGACTCAAAAGTTGAATTGGACCCCCGTTTCCCCCTCAGAAAACGTCATTCGAAACAAACTGCTATACATTTGAATATTCTTCAAGAAACACTTTGTTAGTTTCTTGTCCAGAAGAAAATGAATGCAGTGGCTCTGAAGACGGTGTCATTTGTGATGATATAGTCTGTCCAGCGAGAGTTATCGTGCACATCATCAATTGTATATGACGTCGATCGGGAAGAGTGTTGCCAGGCGTCATAATCGTCATAATCGTCGATAAATCAAACTTTTACTTACAAAATCTTCGAAGAACTTGGTTATCTCAGCGACTGTCAAACGTGAAATGCCTATTGCCGGCGCGTTGGTCGAGAGGGTGCGACAACATTGCAAATTTTGAAATAAAATGATAACTTATCAACCATTCAACTTATTGTCATTACTCGGAATGTCTATTTTCCTTGAAAAATACATTCGATTTGATATGTTAGGACAAAATATTTGTCGAAATGGATGCTCCGATCACTATCACCATATAACTATTTTTTCAGACAATTACTCACGACAGAAATTAATTTTGAAAATTTCGAATCTCATTCATTTGTGTAGGCAGCATTGTGTTGTTATTTGCGCATGACTGTGACGTGCAAGCTAACTATCGCTGTACAGACTATATTACCTTTCCGCTCGCACATAATAATCCTAACCGTTGGAGTCGAAACCTTGAAGCATTACAATGTTGCAAAATAGTGCTCATTATATTGAAATCTACCGATTATCGACTGTTACATTGCATCTAAACGCCAAACGTTTATAGATAATCGTCAAGTTTGTCAATTCTGTCAATATTTTAGAGATCTCCCTACTCTATTCTGTTTCACGCACTCACTTATTTATATGGTGATTTTTTCAACCAAATTTTCAACTTATCCGTATAATTTTTCAAACATTTTCTTTCATACAAACCTTGTCCTGATAATTACAAATACAACAAAAAAGAATTATCCGAATATGTACAGCCGTTCTTGAGTTATGCGCTCACATACATTCGACAATTCGATTTTATTTATAAAAATTAAGTGTGTATATGTTTCGACAATTTCAACTATGCAGAGCTGCAATTTTTATCAACTGGTTGATAATTAATAATTTTCTTATGAAGAACATTTTCCATAGTTTTTGAGCAGATTTTCAATCTAATTCGCTTCATCCGCCATCATTTTGAAAGCAATTCAGTAGCGATCCCGTCCAATAATCCACTGCGGAGTTCAGAGATCAGAAAGAGAATAACTATCCATTTTCAAGAGCAAATACGCCGAGGTTCTTCCAGATTCGCATAAAATATCTTTGTTACACGAAATTAGCATGTCAGATCGAACTGCCACAAAGAGCAGAGGATTCAGTCCGCCCAACGTTAGGGACGTATTCAGCGCAATGAGTTTGAAACTCACGACGAATCAGCATTTTGAATATGTTACAAAAACTTCATGGTATGGTAATCTTCTTGTTCACCACTAGCTCATATAAGTATTTGAAATATATTATATCATATTTTTCCATATTATATGCAGTGTGTTTCAAAAATTTTGCACCATATGGGAAACTTTTTTATTGGAACGAAGTTCCTTACGGCAGGCTAGGAGGAGATAGGTATTTCGCTGCGGGACCAAACTGAAAAATATGCGAGACTAAAAGTGTGACGGAAATAGACTGACGCTTCACGCTGACTGACGAAAGTCACGCTTTTAGTTAACACAAGCGAATATTGTATATAGTCTGTCCAGTCTAAGTTGGCGTGTACGTCACCGTCATGCGCAAATAACGACGCAAGGCTGCCTACCCAAATAAATAAAAGTCGAAATGGTCAAAATTCATATCTGTCGTAAGTAATTTTTTGAAAAAGTAGTTATATAGTGATAGTGACCGGATCATCCATTTCGATAAATATTCTGTTCTCAACATATCAAATCGTATGTATCCCTCAAGAAAAATCAACATTCCGAGTAATGAAAATAAGTTGAATGTTTGTTAAGTTGTCATTTAATTGAAAAATTTACAATGTTGTCGGACCCCCTCGACCAACACGCCGGTAATCGGTATTTCACGTTTGACAGTCGCCGAGTAACCTAGAAGTTTTTGTAATTAAGTTCAAATTATCAAACATGCAAGATATCTCATTTTGTTGAAAATTGGGTTAGCTATTTAGATTTAAGATTATTTATTACGCCTAGCAACAGTGTTCACAATCGACGTCATATACAATTGATGACGTACACGCCAACGGTCGCTGGACAGACTATACCTTTCTCTTTCTCCCTCTTTCTACCTGTTCTCTCACCCCTTCTGTTTCTGATCCCACTCCGCCACGTCAATCGCCAATGCATAGTATGTACTCATGAATTCATGTACAAGCAACTCGAAAACGTCAGATGCGAAACATCTAAATAATTGTGTATAAGTTAAATGCATAAAAGAATAGACTAAGACAGGAATCAGATATGGCATAATGAAAATGAAAAAATAGATTTACAAATTTGTTCCATAAAATAATGACTACATATTGTAGGTTTATATTCAATTATATAGCGTGGCGATACGTTATCCTTTCGTTATATACACTCTTGCGTGTAAGCTTTACATTGCGTTGACGACCGAGTGGTCTTAGTACTGAACCCTGGTGTGCCGTATTTCTGGGTTCGAGTCCCAGAGGTGACTCCTGGCTTTTTAAATTTTTTTATTTAAAATCTCGTAAGGGCTCTTAGCCCCACATTTCAATATTAATTATTTCAACTTGGATTAGTATAAGTTATCACTTCTGTCGTGCGCTCCGACACGCACATGTTTCGTTTTCGCAAATTGTGGTTCTTCTATATTATTCGAAGGAACTTCGTTCCTACCTGGTGTCCCATGACATCGTTTTTCTTGTATTTGTCAGATAAAAATTGCCGGATTGTGGAAAACTTGAATTTGAGATGTCAAAATTCTGAATTTCTGAACGATTAACAGCGGTGAACAAAATATGAAAATTTTGATCGAGCGTAAACTACTCTTATTTTGGACATCTTTCAGATCTCAAATCACAGTCACCTACGCAACAAAAAAAGCAACAAAAATCGCACTTTAAGGTAACATTATGATTAAAGTGATCGTAAACTTACAGATTAATATCATTTAATTGTTTAACATTAATTAATTCAATCAATTATTTCTTTTCATTGAATCATACTCATAGTTATTATGGACATACATACAGATTGAAATATCGAATTTGCACTAAAAAACTAGTCATAATTTGAACTATTTTCAACAAACATCGATATACTAATTCAAATAATGAATTGGGCAAAATTTCACATTGAAATATTATTATAGTAATATGAGGGAGGCTCTAAGATATATATGGGATACTTGTACTCTTTATGAGTCTAGAACCATGAAATTTTTTTTTGTTTTGTTGCGTAGATGGCTGTGATTTCAAATCTGAACATTGTTCTCAAATTCAAACAACTTTTTCAAATAAAAATTTTCGATAACGTCGAAAATAAGAGTAGTTTGCTCTATAAAAAAACTTCTATTTTTTGTTCAGAATTTTAGAAGTTTGACATCTGAAATCCAAGTTTTTCCCAATGCACCAATTTTCATCAAGAATATAATTTTCTGAGGAATGGATAATAAAAAAGTTTCTCATATGATGCAAACTTTTTGAAACTCACTGTATATATACCGGTTGAATTTTTCAAAGTGAATCAGTTGAAAATATCGAAAGGGAAATATCTTACGGAAAATTTTCATTTTCCTTTACCCTTGAAGGGAGGCAGGGGCCAACTTTGAAATTTTAAATAAATTCTCGTTTTCTTCCAGTACTTGAAATTGTAAAATCTTAGTTCTGGTGTGAATTAATAATAATTGTCCCTCTGATACAGATTCGTACTATATCCTTAACAAATGTTCAGAAATTGTTATTTTAACATTTTCCAATCAATCATTCCACAAACGTGGTCATACTTGCTACTATAAAAATTATCTATCTGATTATCCTCAAGCCACCACTGCTACTGATATTTACTTCCCAATCTCCTTTCTATCCCACAAACAACCCGAATGATGCTGGTGCATTCCAGTGCGTGCTGCAGAATGAAATAGGGGTGGTAGAGTTCCAGAAACCGCTCCTTGAGACCGACCTAATTGGGGTACGGATAAAAGGGCTTATAGGTTAAGAGGTAAGCCCTTAAACCATATCCAACGGAAAATTTTCTCGTATCTCATAATGCGTATTCCTTTTTCAATATAGAGGGAAATTTTTATCAAGCTTTGATCGATAGTTTCCGAAATTTTTCCTCTGGTGATGAAGAAAAATTTGCTTTTTCAAAACCTGAAGATATTTTACAAATACATCGCACATGAAAAGGAACCAAGAATTTTTAAGGTGGATTAACAAGGTGAAGAAAAGAGTTGGTAGAGTTGCTTCCACTTCTTCTTCTAATAAACTTAAAATTAGTTTTCGCAGCTATAGTTTAACGACTGGAAATTAAATCAAGGAAACCGTTGTAGCATCTAATTCTTTCATACTTTATGCAATTGATAGAACTACTAATCAAATTGTTGATATGGTACGCTTTTCAAATCATCAAATCAAATCAAATCAAATATGCTTTATTGTCTTGAAATAATACATTTTATTGACAAGGCGAAAAAAATAATTAGTAACTAAATAATGTAAAACTTAAAAATAAACACATATCAATCAAAAAAATATACAAACTAAACAATGTAATACCTAAAAATAAAAATCACACCACATATCTATAAAAAAATATATACAAACTTCACAATAAATCTTCCTCAATTGAAGCTGATGCCTGTGCTATTCAATTTGGTCATATCTATCAATCAAACAATTGTTGATGCCGTATCTAATTCCCTTCAGATGGATTTAATGGCGAAACAGGCCGATGACAATTTTTTAGCTGAGACAGCTGTCGATAAAGAGGCCTAAAAATCTGACAGAATCGACTATTTTAATGGCATGGTTTTGCAGGAATAGATCCTGGGAGTTATTTCTATAAAACAAGGCGACGGTTTTATCTACGTTGAAGTAAAGTAAATTTGCATCAGACCAGGACTTGATCAATCCAAGATCTCTTGTCATTTCAGAGTGCAGCGTCGCAGAATTAGGATTGCTCCAAGTAATACTCGTATCATCCGCAAAAAGCGTAATTTCTCCACTGATCTTCAGATACGTAATATCATTTATAAACAACAAGAAGAGGACAGGACCTAAAACAGAACTTTGGGGGACACCGCTAGTGATAGATTTACAAGCAGAATTGGAGTTTCTCGTCCTTACAAACTCTTTCTTCTTCCAAGATAAGACTCGAACCAGTTGAATTCGAGCATAGTATGAAATGTCCAATTTTATACTTTGTCATTAACACATATGTTAATTTAGAAAACATATATGCACACTCTATTTTATCAACTATCGAATCACACGCTTTGTGGAGCGGAGATAGAGTCATCATCTATGAAAAAGGCGTGCTAGGTTTGAATCCTGGGTTAGGTATGAATGTTCGTGTATGTACTAAGTAAAAAATTAGAAACCTTTCTTCACAACTTGACACCATTCTCAAATTTCAGAAGAGGGCAATTCGTTAAATATTTGTACTAAAAAATAGGGCTCATTGCAAACCTAATTTCAAGAAAAATAGAATTTTGACGCTTCCTTCTTTATGTTTACTTGAATCTGTGTGCTTTATTCAAGTATTTTGATGCCGTATCCTTGGTGTCACAGCACGGGTATTCCACCAGATCTTCGGGAGATCATGTTCACCTCCCTTCCTCTGAATTAAGAAAAAGTCTATCATTTACAATGCTAAGAAAATTTACAATCACCTACCAGAGGAATTAAAATCTTTAACTTTCTTGACCAATTTTCGGAAACGACAAAATCTTATTTTCTTGATAGACCTAGACTCTATTGGCGTCCGAAATTAAGATCGTAGCGCCGGAACGGCTAATATCGGTACTAGAGCATGGGAGATTAGCTGTTTGTTTACATTGATTGGTAATGGTATTTACGCTCATTTCATTTTGAGTTTTCGAACGTTTAGCTTCGTAATTTGTGTTTTTTTGGACTTCGTATTTTCTAGTGGTTCATTGTGTTTCTATTGTGTACAATATTATCTCTGTTCAACAGTGGATAACCTACCTACATCACGTTGAAATTAACACTGGGTTTTTATCGTTGAACATGAAAATCAATAATAAAATAAAGTAGAGGACGAATAAATTAATTGGTTGAAGGAACTATGTATACCTCATGAAAATGCTGTATGATAGAACACCTATTTATTTAGAAAATAAAAAACTTTCAAAAGTTTCAAGAAAACATCTCTGACATGTCTACTTTCATTACGAACTGAAGAATTTTTGAGTATAATGCACAAAACTAAGTACTTACCAGCAAAACTGAAAGAAACAACATGAAATAAAAGAAGAATTAATATGAATACTCTGCTCGAATGGTTTGAACGTAATAAGTTATTATAATTTTTGAATTTTCCTGACGTATAACAGCTATCCTAAAAGTACGGTGGACTTCTGAGAGTCTGGTTTTTTTGATAGAATCTCTGTTTTCCTGGTTATATAATTGAATATTTTAGTTTTTACCTAGCTATGAAGTCAAGATATATTTCATATTCTTGATGTTATGATAAACTGTTATTTTGGTAGTGCAAATAAACATCATTCGTTATTATTATTTTAATAGTATCTGTGGTTGTTACATGAAAGAAAATACAATAATCTAGAATCTCTGGATGATGGCCCAGGTTCAGATTCCGATAAAAGTAGAACATTTTTCGTTGGAATAGCATTGGACTTCAAAAACTCTACGTTTTCGGTTAGCTGAAAATTGCACATCATTAGTTGGTATAATTCTATATGGAAAAATCCACAAGCTTACTGGAGGGAAAATAATTATTCTCAGTAAACTGTAAAGAACAACTCTCTTATGTTCAGACATTTTTTTTCAATCTTCAAGCTATGAATCCACACCTTTCTTCTGTCCATCATTTCCTTGTTTCCCAACTTTGTTTGGAATGCAACTTTGAATTGTCCAGCTTTCGGAAGGTATGTAAGCTATATTCGGTTTTTTTTTTGCCCAAGATGAACAATAGAATACACAACAATAGTAATTCATCTCTTCTGAACGTTTGTAAACGATCCAAAATACAATTAAAACTCAACAACTTCTCATATAAAATACACGTAAATAGATGTAAACAAAGCAATCTATCTCCCATGCTCTAGTAATATTCGACACCGGTAGGGGGCGTATCGCTTATTATGTTTTCCCAATAGGAAACTACTATTCTGAGCATTGATTGATCGATATGACCAAATTGAATAACACAGGCATCATCTTCGATTGAGGAGGATTTGACACTCTCGGTGCTATTATAAAGTTTGTATATATTTTGTATGGAAATGTGGTGTGATTTTTCTTTCTAGGTATTACATTGTTTAGTTTGTATATTCTTGATTAATGTGTATTTATTTTTATGTTTTACATAGTTTATTTCCTTTATTTTTCGATTTGTCAATAAAGTGTATAATTTTAAGACAATAAAGCATATTTTGATTTGATTTGGATCGTTCGAAATTGAAATTAAATATTTATAACACCATTTTTTTCATAGTTAGTAACATAATATAAATTATTTTCCATTATGATTCAAATAGAAATTGCTCATCAGTCGAATTTCATTTACAATAATTATAACTTATTCGAGAAACGTAATTTTTTATTCAGATATGATTTTGAAATTGTTCATACCCAATTAGACGCGGTAAATAGTAGCATTAAGTCCTTTAATCTTCAACCTCTGCACTTTTAGGTTACAATGTATTTACTTACAATGAGTCATGTTGCGCCAAATATTATATTCAATTTGTTGTTTGTATATTTTTGCATATTGGTATACTTTTTGATAACACTTATTCGAATCTAAATCTTCAGATATGAATATATTCAAAATTATCAATCTTCAAAACCTCTACAATGTCCATCTTATTTCCTTTGTTTAATGAATGTAGTATTTTTGGGTTATCTAAATCTGAAGATGGTTGTTTTGTATACAATGCTAGATATTACATTTACGTTTCTATTTCGGATGATTGATTTTTCATGTTCTTCCAATCTGGTGCCGATGTTTCTACCAATATAAAAAGCATCACAATCAAGACATTTTATTCTACACCAAATTACTCAAAGACTGTTTGTCTGTCCTCATTATTCACGAATAAGGAACCTCAATTACCTTTATCCGTACTTATGGTTCTAATATTGTATTTATTCAACCTATTACAAATGTTGTGACTTAATTTGGGGGAATAATGTTAATTTTTATCAATTTTCAATCATCTACATCTTAAATACTCAGATAGACCTGCTTGACGAGCAATTTTCGTTGTTTTTTGGATATAACTTTATCAATTATGGACTCTTCATAACCATTTATTTTGATTTTCTATCAACTTAAGTATTTTGATTTGTTTTTCGAATTTATTTCTGGATAACGATAATAGCACTAATCTACGCACTCAATTTTTTTTTATTTCAATTTACACTATTTTTATTGAATTGAATTGGAATTTACTTGGTGAAAGTTCATATTCATAACTTTATAAAGAGATAAAGAACTAACTTTTCACAGGTTGAAATAAAAATCTATTGAGTAATAATAATATTGACTTCTTGTATTAAATTATGGTATAATAAAACAATATATTTATAAGAAAAATTGAATATAACAGAGGGGTTCCTAGAGAAACTAAATAACAATAAACAATTCATTAAGAGTTACTAGTAGGTACATTGAACATATTAAGGAGAGGAGAAGGGTTTACTTCAATCTGGTCATTAACTAGGTTTCCGGAATTTTTATATTTATTGATGTATAGGGATTCCCAACAGTTGGTTTTGTGGAGACTATTTTCTAACTGTAATATATTATAATTGTGATTGAAGGTATGGTTTTCTTGAAAAGATGGCACGCATAATTAGAGTCACTTTTCTGCTTAACATAGCTACGTTGGTGTTCGTGTATTCGAGTTTTTTTTTATTTCAATCTGTGAAAAGTAAGTTTTTTATTTCTTCATAAAGTTGTCACTATTTTTATATTTTATGGTATCAGTGTGCGTAAGTTTTCTTTAAATGTCAATATATTCAATTAAATCCACCCAAACTATGAACGAACTTGAAAAATAGAACGAAGAAAAATAAATAACCTCTCAAGCTCTTCTTCTCATACATTAATAAATATAAATTATCAAATTGTGCGGCACGTAGTCACATTGTTTAAAATGGCGCAGTAAAACAGGGACGCAAAGAAGGCAACGGTTGAGGCAGTCTTTAAAATAATATTGCCGTATTCTACATTTCCTTCCGTTCCACGGCACTTATACTTTGAAAGTACCCTAAATAACTCAAAGTTGCAAGCCAACTACAATTTATGACACTATAGTTACCTGGCTTGGTGAAAAATGACCGTTTCTAGAAAAATTCATTCGAGTATAATAAGTTGTATATATGTGTACCTACACTCCTGCTTAAATTGAAGAACAACCAGGAAAGGGTTACGTATCTACACTGCGTAAAAGAAACATCACAAAAGTGATATATTATAAATGATCAGGTAATTAATAATTGATGAAAATTAATATTCGTATATAAACAATATTGATAACAATTTTCACATATTTGTTAATAATGCATGACACGCGTTTTGAAGCACAACTTTTTCTTCAGTTGATTACTAAACAATAGTTAAATTCTACAGATTATTATTATTATTATAGCCTTCACTTACAAACTTATTTAACTAATCATAACAATAATGTTATAAAACAAAACGTAGTAAGTATTCTTAAACTAATTCAACTTGAATATGCCTTATACCGACACTGGTGTCGTGAATCACGATTCGTGATTGTGTTGCACTCCTGCATAGACCTCCACTAAAGCTGGCTTGATCCAAGCCATTTTACGGATATCAAATTCCTTTATTTGACGTAGTCTACTTTTTTTTCAAAAATAGAGCAATGATAAAAATGTGAATACTAAAATGAAACAATTACAGAACTAGCTATTTGCATTAATAGGGAGGAAAGTGCCACTTTTCCTCCCGTAGGAGGTAGGTTACTGCCCGACTCGAAGCGGAGGTCAGTAAACGTCCAAGGGAGGAAAAGGCACTTTACTCTCGTGTAACGCATATGATTTTTCTTTCTACCCCAATGAATATTTTTTGAAATTTCATTCACAGCAAACATAACGAATTAAAGGACATAATTAAGTAGGTACACTAATATTGTTCACTAAAAGAATTCATTGATATAATGCTATATAATAAATTACATGTAGTCATGTTTATATATATTTACGGATTAAATATGTTCAAAACATATTCACAGATTTATCACTCATAACATAATTTAAATGAGAGGGAGGAAATGTATTTTTCCTCCCTTAGGAGGAAATATGACTTTCCTTCCTGGTGTGAGGGAGGAAAGTGAGTACTTTCTATAGAAGTAGAAGGAATAGCTATTTGCATTACTACGGAGGAAAGTGCCACTTTTCCTTCAATTTTCCTTCTACCCTAAATTGAACCTTTTTGAAACTTTATTTACAGCAAAAATAACGAATTTAAGGACATAATACAGTAATATTGTTTATTAAACGAATTTATCGATATAATGCTATATAATTAATTACACATAGTCATGTTTATCTAAATTTAAGGATTAAGTATGTTGATATTGAATATGCAGTTTTGAGCAGCACTTATATGAACAGCATTGGCAGAAGAGAGTGTTTGAACAGGAGCTTCAGAATTTGAACTAATTTCGCTTACCTCATTGTAATGGTGGTAAGTGTTTGGCTGATTATGTCCAAGTTTAGTTTCATCATTAATTTCCATAAATATCAGTTTATGTTTACTGTCACTGTCAGTCAGCCACGCTATCCTACATATTTAAAATTCGGGGGAGGAAAACAACTTTTCCTCCCTGGAGGGAAATATGATTTTCTTTCCTGGAGAAAAGGAGGAAAGTGAGTACATTTATAGGAGTAGAAGAAAATACGTAACACGATCCAAAATTGATTTTACGGTAATCGTAGGATTCCTAGTTTTTTTCAAGAATCATATCTACTCGACCAAAAAACCACTTTCATCCTCAGTTGTTAAGTAAAGTACTATTTCCTTCAATGCTGAATATTTTCCACAAAAAGCTGAGAAATACTGACTGAAGCCAATTTACTAACCATAGAGCGCGAGTAAAGGGTTAAGGAAATTGTAACTAATTACCTCGTCTTGTACAGCATGTCTTATCTTCTAGATTACGAATTATCGTATCCAGAAAATCTGTGCGAGAGTTGCATTCCAAACGTGCCTTCAATCTTAACACCTTATTAATCTTATGCCCAAGAGAATCTCCCGCTTGGTCGGCAATTACCGAACTGAGTATCTCCTGGCCGTTATTCTGGAATTACAACGATCCCAACTCATTTACTGGAAGTGAAACTGTTCATTTCGTCCGTCAGAGGCGATATGCTTGTATTCTGTTGATTGGAAATTTGCTGAAAGTTTGGATGATTTCCAGAGAATTCTCAGGTGTTTTACGCCGGTCAGTGTATGAATGTGGCCCAGAAAATATCTGTGATAATAAAGGTTGATTGCATCAGTTCATTTATAAGAGATACTATCTGCCCGGTCACAAATTAAAAAAAAAATTAAAAAAAATAAAATATATATATATATATATATATATATATATATATATATATATATATATATATATATATATATATATATATCTAGGGTGTGGGGGCAAAAGGGTATAAATCCAA
Source organism: Cynegetis impunctata (assembly GCA_030704885.1). Taxonomy (NCBI): domain Eukaryota; kingdom Metazoa; phylum Arthropoda; class Insecta; order Coleoptera; family Coccinellidae; genus Cynegetis; species Cynegetis impunctata. The sequence goes on along the minus strand of JARQZK010005094.1, from coordinate 209,670 downwards.
AACGTATCTTTTACAGGAGAGCTGAAATAAGATTATGAATTCGTTTTCATAATTCAATAAATGCTTGTACACAAATGAAATTGTAATAATTTATTAAAAACTATGTTACCAGCCGTAACATTGACATATGAACTAAAGTTAAAAATGAAGTTAATTTTTTCGTTTGAAAATAAATTTCCATTAGTCATTCTTGTTCGCTGTCCTCTTCTCCTGGATAGATTTCATCTCGCTGGTTCGTTGTTTTTAAGGCTTTGTAAAAATCGTGAAAAATAGGATTAACTTATGGTAAAAGGTCTAAAATATCTTTTTTCTTTTCTTCTGATATCGGAATAGTACCTCTCTACAGTTTCGCAGGTATTAGGTTTGTACCAGGACGGCCTCTTCTTAGTATGGAAAAACATTGAAATGTTTCGTACTCATCTAAGGAGGTCTTAAACAAATCCACTCCTTCAGTGTAACGAAACCATTGAGCATTATGCCACAAAAACTGATTTCCGCATACGTCTTTTTTTCGCAGAACAAATTCATTTGTAAGCAACTGCTGAAAATTCAAAAAATCTTCGTGTGTAAGTTCAACGACTTCATACTTGTTCTTCTTTCCCATTCCCCGGACCAGCTGGTACCAATCATATGTATGAGAAATTATTATGTCTTTCAGTTTCTTCTTCTGTTTTTCTATAAGGCCATGGTGAATATCACACTCCATATGGGTATGCCCGGGTACCAAAAACTTGTGGTATATAGTCTCCAAAAAAGCATTATTTTGTAGTGCTACAAAAAACATTGCAGATACATGTGAATTTTAATTCTGACCACCACATGTGTCAGAATAAAGGACAATATGTTTAATATCAGATGGAATTGTCGTCCGTTTTTTATAAAGGTCATTTTGATTAAGCTGTGTACACGTACTACTCAATGAGGAATAAAGTTGTACTCCGTGTAAAATTTACTTTATTAAGAATTGCAAAGCGCTTTCGGCTATTAGGCCATCATCAGTGCGTTACTCGTCAGGTATACATGGAAGTCTTTTGTGATAAAATCGACAAAACATTGTACAAACAATTATATAGACAGTTTTCACATTTGGTACCTATCCCATAATGGGTTATCTAGGAATGTGTCTCTTTTACATTTTAAAATTTCATAAACTTGTTTCCAGTCCACACTCCACGTGTCGAGTGGATTTAATATTTTTAGCGTTCGAGTATTCATCATGTAATGACAATCATAGTTTATAACACACTTCAAACACAAGATTACTAATAACTACCAAATACGACAGAAGAAAGATTCTGTTTTCAGGCACATGCACGTGATCAATGTGATACAAGTCCATACAAGTCGATACATTTCAGGAAACTCGCCCGGTTCAAACGATATAAGTGGTGGACTTATACCATGCGGGCCTATCTGAAAATGCAAATTGGGACTTATACCAAATTATATCTCATGTTACCGTGAATATGAAGCTATATCAATGTGGCCATGAGAAAATAAACAACTTTGATTGTCAATGGGCGTAGTTAACTCATTTTGACCAAAATTGGACTTATACCCTTTTGCCCCAAACCTAGATATATATATATATATATATAAGTATATATATATATATATATATATATATATATATATATATATATATATATATATATATATATATATAGCTGCCCGTCCACACAATTTTTTCAATACAAAATCGCGAAAGCGCGTCACCAGCTACCCGATAACGCATACCTACCACACAGCTGAATTTTATAATTCCTTCACATGAAGGCCTACATGAAAAAATATCTATTTATACCAATTTTCATGGTTAAACTGTATTAAAGTAAATGAGCTGCAGTGCCATCTTGAGGCGGTTGAATTTAAAGAAAGTGTACTTATTAAGTTTATAATTGTTTCATGTTTTGATAATAATTAATAATAGAACGTTAATTTCCTTTGGATCCTTTTAAGATACTCATGAATTGAAATTTGATTCCTTCATTTATTTATTTGTTCATTTAATAATTCTCAAAAGTTCTTTCATTTGATTACTCCTAAGCGTTATTTATTTATTTCATTGGACCTGCTATTTTTCAATTCAGATTATAGTGTACGGAACTTCGTTTCAACTGAGTGTACCACGACACCTCTCGTTTTTTCTCTTTCTATTATCTCCCTGAAGGCTTATACAGTTCTACAGCCTAGCAGCGTCGTATATGTCATGTCTGTTGTTTCAGTCGTAATGGTCATGTCTGTCATGGCAGCCGCTTGTCAGTTGTGTCCGTTGTTTCAGTCGTACCTGGCCTGTCAGCCACATGTCAGTAGTGTCAATCATATATGTTAATACAGCCTTATTCGTTGTTTCTGTTGTGTATGTTATTTCAGTCGTGTCATCTGCGTATCAGTAGTGTCAATCGTAGTTGTTGCTTCAGCCGCATCTGTTGTTTCAGCCGTATCTGTTATTTCAGTCATATCTATTGTTTCAATCATGTATGTCGTATCAGTTGCGTATCAGTAGTGTCAGTAGTATCAGCCGTGCCTGTTGTCTCAACCCTATCCGTTTTTTCAGTCTTATCTGTCAGTTGTGTATAACTGTGTCAGTTGTTCCTGTTGTTTATGTTGTTTCAGTAGTGTCAGTCGTGCTAGTTAGGTTAGCCATGTTTCAATTAAAGAGTAGTAGTAATAGCGTAAACCAAAAAAAAATCGTATCATCAGTATAGCTCATCTGTCCTCGTACCACATCGAAAAGTATTTCTATAGACCAAATTTTCAATTGAATGTAAGTGTGCGATGTCGCTCTGCCAGAAATCTGTTGTTTCAGTCGTATCTGACGTATCAGTTGCGTATTAGTAGTGTCAGTAGTGCCAGTCGTGTCTGTTGTCTCAACCCTATCTGTTGTTTTACTCATATCTTGTCAGTTGTGTATAAGTGTGTCAGTTGTCCCTGTTGTTTATGTTTTTTCAGTAGTGTCAGTCGTGCTAGTCAGGTTAGCCATGTTTCAATTGAAGAGTAGTAGTAAGAGCGTAAATCAAAAAAAAATCGTATCATCAGTGTAGCTTATGTGTCCTCGTACTATATCAAAAGGTATTTCTATTAACTAAAATTTCAATTGAATATAAGTGTGCGAACTTGCTCTACCAGAAATCTGTTGTTTCAATCATATCTGTCGTGTCAGTTGCGTTTCAGTAGTGTCTTTAATGTCAGTCGTGTCTGTTGTCTCAACCCTATCTGTTGTTTCAGTTGTATCTGTCGTGTCAGATGCGTATGAGTGTGTCAGTTGTTCCTGTTGTTTATGTTGTTTTAGTAGTGTCAGTCATGCTAGTCAGGTTAGCCATGTTTCAATTGCAGAGTAGTGGTAAGAGCGTAAACCAAAAAAAAATCGTATCATCAGTGTAGCTTATGTGTCCTCGTACTACATCAAAATGTATTTCTATTAACTAAAATTTCAATTGAATATAAGTGTGCGAACTTGCTCTACCAGAAATCTGTTGTTTCAGTCATATCTGTAGTGTCAGTTGCGTTTCAGTAGTGTCTGTAATGTCAGTCGTGTCTGTTGTCTCAACCCTATCTGTTGTTCCAGTTGTATCTGTCGTGTCAGATGCGTATAAGTGTGTCAATTGTTCCTGTTGTTTATGTTGTTTCAGTAGTGTCAGTCATGCTAGTCAGGTTAGTCATGTTTCAATTGAAGAGTAGTAGTAAGAACGTAAACCAAAAAAAAATTCGGAACGTCAGTGTAGCTTATAAGTATACAACTTCGAAAGGTATTTCTATTGACTTAAATTTCAATTGAATATAAGTGTGCGAACTCGCTCCACCAGAAGTCTATTTCCTATAACCTAACGCATGAAATAGCTGATCTGTGTAAGGTTTCGCATAAATGTACACTAAATAACAGAATGTAATTATGCCTTGTTTCCTCTCTTCCACATCCCCAGTTTCTATCATTCGACTTCCAGTAATACTAGTGATCTCGTTTATTCTCAACATGACAATTTCATTAGAAATCTCCAATTCAACAACGTTGTTTGTTAATATTCTCGGCGCCTGGTGCAAAATTCGCTAAAGTATGAATATGTCTCCGGAAAATGAGAGCATTTCTCTCATCTTACGTGATAAATCAGTTCATTTGACTAATTTGACTTTCGCCTGTCTCTGGGAATTTAACAATATTAATTAATGTTGAAGGGGTGAGCCACCATTTTGAATTCATCACCATTGTGTTATCCTTCGTTGAGACACGCGTTTTGCTCGAATAAACGATGCGACACTTGATTGTTTCGTGACCAATGATTCTTAATTTGTTGAATATTATATTATAAGCGAAAAGAATTGAATTATTTAGTTAAATCACATTGTACAGGATGGCCAGATAAGAATGCAAAGTGCTGTATCTCGTAAACTATTCGTCGTAGAGACTTACGAAAAAAATGTTATCATTAAAGTGGCCAAAACAAAATTCTGGAGATTATTTTTATGTTTCCAAGATGGCCGCTAGGGGGCGTAAATACCATCTAAAACTTTCAAAGTGATTTTTCTCTGAAAATCACCTAGTAAATGTATCACAAAAACATATACTTTTTAAAAGTTAGCTCTATTCGAGTAATTTTTGTTTTACAATCTTTGACGTATCTATTGAAATGAAGTGGTGGGGGGTGATTCAATGTTTTTTTTGAATAAATAGCTGTAAATTCTAAACTACTGAACGGATTTTAACGAAGTTGGTCTCGTTTGGAAAAGCATTTATTGGATCATCAAATCCATTTTATCTGTCATATGTCAAGTTCCTAGTGATGGCGCTTGAGCGCGTTTTTTATATAATAATAGAAAATTGCTAATTTCTTTGAAAAATTAAATGCAATAATATGATTTTTTCCGACAAAAATGAAGTGTTATGATACCAAAATAGGCAAGTGGAAATCGCATCTCGGTATCATATTTCAAGCCCAAGATATCAAAGAAAGAAAATTTTGTCATTATAAACTTCTGAAATTCTGTAGTTATTCTAATTTATTTGTCTTTTCTCAAAAATCAATGATGAAATGTCATATTTTTATGATTCTAAAATAAAAAATAGTATTCTTAGTTCAAAATATCTTCAAAAAACGTGTAGGAGCATAGTAAGAAAAGTGCGAGGTAGTCAGAATATGAAGAGACCATAGATGAAAAACAAATGACTAAAATAAACTTGCCAACAAGTATTAAAATTATTCTTATAGTGACAGTGTTGAGAGTTTTTGTGGCACTGTAGTATTTTTAGTGAAATTAAAACTTGTCTATGATTCCTCAAAATGTTTAGAATAGTAGAACGTGATATACCCAAAGCTACAGACATTGCTCTCGTACTAACGTTGGGATTCGATTCTACGTATGCTAAAACATTAACAGTATCGTCTTCCGATGTTCTTGCCGCATTTCTTCGCAACTTAGGTCGAAAGCTGCCAGTATTACGGAAATTTCGCACTAAACGCGGAAAAATTCTTGCATCGCGTAGACGCCGATTTGGATATCGAGCTCTGTATACTCTGTGCCAATGCCGCATTTTGAAGACATTCAAAATATACCGCAATCATATCAACAGCTTCCTCATTTGTAAAAGGCATTTTGCAAATTTTCAGTCCTTACTTTTATGTGCCACAAAAACTCTTTACACTGTCACTATAATAATAATTTTAATACTTGTTGACAAGTTTATTTTAGTCATTTGTTTTTCATCTATAGTCTTTTCATATTCTGACTACTTTGCACTTGCATATTATTTCACTTTGAAAGTTTTAGGTGGCATTCACGCCCCCTAGCGGTCATCTTGAAAATAATTTCCAGGATTTTGTTTTGGCCACTTTAGTGATAAATCTTTTACCGTAAGTCTCTACGACGAATAGTTTACGAGATATAGCACTTTGCATTCTTATCTGGCCACCCTGTACATTGTCCCCATTAGTGTATGTTTTTTTTAAATTATACGCAACCGTCGCTCTAACAAACTTCGATCTTTAATGATTATGATTTCGTGGTGAAAAGCTGTCAAATATTAAGATGCTGATCGAAAGTAAAGAAAATAAAACTTTAAAATTGATCGACATTTTCTTATAACCTCCCCCCTAGCCGACTTCCTAAAATTCTCCAGGTCTGGTCTTTTTGAGAGTTGGCAGAGTTTATTTCAGTCATTTGCTTTTCATCTATTCTCTTTCATATTCTGACTACTTTGCACTTGCATATTATTTCACTTTGAAAGTTTTAGATGGCATTTACGCCCCCTAGCGGCCATCTTGAGAATAATTTCTAGGATATTCTTTTGGCCACTTTAGTGATTAAAATTTTTACCGTAAGTCTCTTCGACGAATAGTTCACGAGATACAGCACTTTGCATTCTTATCTGGCCACTCTGTACATTGTCCCTATTAGTGTATGTTTCGCTCACAAAGGGTAACTCAGCGATTCTCAACCTGTGGGGCTGCTCCCCTAATGGGGAGGCTCGAGTATATCCAAGATAAAATAATAGTTTAAAGAATTGATTAACTAACTCAAAGTAAAGCACACACTCACACATACAAAAAAAATACATTTCGTCATTATATTCAATAATTAAGTTATTAAATCAAAACAACTTACTAATTCAAAACCTTCTGATTGGTTGATTGGTAACAAATTTATCAAAAGAACACAAATGAGAGGATATAAGACCCATATGAAGGAGTTCTGCTGCTCAAGCGTTTTTGGAGTTTATTGGAGTTTACTCCTTAAGAAACGATTTTCATATTCATCCCGCGGTATGAAAATTTCATGAAGAGTGAAATCGTGCTTTCTGTAATTTTGAGAAAATTGAGGAGGGGGCTTGTAATATGATTAATTTGGGTATTCAATAGGAGACCTGAGTATTTATTAATCTGTATCGATTCTAGATGTGGCTCCGTAGCTCAGTGGTCAGTGCGTTGGACTGGTCGGTGGATCGAATCGCGGCCGAACAACCGAATAATGTGCGGAGCCACTTCTCGGAGCGCAATGGCAAACCACCGAGAAGTATTCTGCCTAGTAAAGCACCTCTATGAAGCCGTTCGAAGCCGTCGTAAAACTGTAGGTCCCTTCTATTCGTGTATTGCTGTATCACGTACAACACGAATAGTTGTAGAGAGGTCGCCTACGCCCGAAACCGGGTATGGCACCGGAAGAAGAAGATAGATTCTAGGAAACTCAGTTTAAATATATATTTACGAAACACCGCAAAAATCGTTGAACATGAGGTCAAAACGACTAAAGATATGACGAAAAATACAATTTCTGGGTTTAGTTGAAGTCGTTTACATAAACTTGAAAAATCATTAACATCAAGTCGCTTGCAGCAGGATAGAGCTGACGAGCTCATAATAAATGTATCAAATGTGAAATACGTAGGTCAGTTGGGACATACGAGGGTAGGATACGTAGGTCAGTGTATGGCACGCCAGCGCGTTAATGTCACAACTTGCCCTGTCAGAATATTACGGCCGCTATTTTTGATGTGGCTACGTTTAACAACGTGTCGAATTAATTAAAGTTTGACCATTAATTCAATTTGTGACTATGGATTTCACTGCACGCCAATGCCCGTACATCAAGTTACATTTCAAAATGGACAGGGTCGGTATCAATTATTTTGTTGAGAAATTTATTATTGACCGCTATCAGAATAACATATATGAGGCAACTCATGTATAAGTGATTTTCAGTCATATTTTCCCGGAAATAATAGATACTTTTACAGTGTATTGAAAGTCAACATTGCGGGAGTGCTTTTCAAATCCGTTATATTCCGGTAGAACTAAGATTTTTGAGGTTTTTGGGGTATGCTTCTTGAGGAACGATTTTCACATTCAGCCTACGGTATGAAAATTGTATGAGGAGTAAAATCGAGCGTTAACTGAAAGTGAAATGTAACGTTTCCTTGCGCAACGTACTATGCGCATTTGCAATTCGAGATTATTAGTATACCGACGCATATATTAGGGTATACCGGTTGATGCATGTAAAGGTATTTATATCTAGTGATACTTATATTAGTGCACAGGAAACAGAATTATAAAGTGATTGAATAATAAAATATTGAAAGATATTAAAAAACTGATTTGAGTGATAATGAATTACAAAGAAGAAGAATCTGAAAAATACGTGGATGCGGTTTATTTTATTATTATTATTATTAATTGAATTAACGAACGGCGGTCTGTTATTTAATGTATATATGTATGTATGTTTGATTAATTGCATATAACTTCTATATTTTATATTGTTATTATGTTATTGAAATTATTGTTGGAGTTTACGCTGTAACGTGAATTTCCCCTATTGAGTTATGACAATAGATTTTTCGATATTCTACTCGAAATGATGCTCCGGCTAGTTCGAAAATTTGGAAATTCTAGTTTCAATTTACCAAATTTATCTTCATACAGACTATGAAACAATATACAGTTTTTACTAAAATCTCTATTAAAATTATTGAAAACTTTGGTTCAAAGATTACAAAAAGAACTTATAAAATAAGAATATAGGAAACTTAAAAAAAAATTCTGAGCTCTTTTTATCAGTATACTGATCTAGTTTTTGTTTTGCTTTGTTGTCTTCCTCTGTCTTCTTCCACTCCTGTGGCTTTTGGAACTCCTAGGGGTCTCTAAATGGCTCCTGGGTTCCTTAACTCTTCCAAAACTCCTAGAGTCCTTAAATGGCTCTTCCCAAACTCCTAGGGTCTTTAAATGCTTTTACAAGCTCCTGGGGTCTTAAATTGGGACTCATTGGGTCTTGAAATGAGACTCCTAGGGTCTTGCGCTTCCTAGCGCAAACGATATTTAATTCATTAAGCTTAGGGAAAACTATAAAGAGAAAACTCTATTGCCGTTATAATATAATTTCGTCGTATCAACTCAATTCACAAATCGAAAAGAAGGCACGTTTTACACCGTCCGGCTTCGACGAATTTTTATCCCCCCTACAATTTGAAGGTAGACGCTAGAAATCATCGAATCTTCTTTACTGGCTGATCTCGGCTAAAATTTCATTTAGCCAGTAGACGGTATTTCATAACGTTACAACGCATATATTAGGGTATACCGACAACAATTAATGCATGTCTAGGTATATATGATACAACACACACCTACAACAGCAACCTAACCTTCAATTTGTGTTTTGATTTTAGAGTGTAGTTCATTTATTTATATGTAGTGATATTTATATTAGTGCACAATAAAAAAAGTTATTAAGTGGTTGAAGTTAATAAAATATTGAAAGATAAAAAAAACTGACGCACGACTGGAGTTTACTCGTTAGTCGTGCGTCCCCTAAAACATACAAGTTTTTTGTTTCGCACTCACCTACTTAAATACAAATACCGTAATTTTTAGAATTTATCCAATTAAAAATTTTGATATTAATTGGTATTCACAATTAATTCATATTTTCTCTTTCAGTTTGCAATCGCACATATTACGGCGACATAGGAAAAACCTATGCCCTATTCGTCAATAAGTCTAAGGATGATAGACTACCATTCCTCTGCCATTTGACGTTTACAGCCAACGGTCTAACACATGGGGATATTGTACAGGTAAGAAAAAAACTGGCCGAGTGAGAGTCGGACTCGCACACCGAGAATTCCGCAAAAAATTGTTTTTTATTATATGATGTAACTAAAAATTTATGGTTTTCGCAATTTTTCCTTTATCTGTGCTATAAGACGTTGCTTCGTACCAAATTTCAAGATTCTGAGTTTACGGGAAGTACCCTGTAGGTTTTGATTCCCTTGCGAGTGTCGAAAATTTACGGCATAAACGGCTGTACCTTTTGATTGCGTTGGCTTAGAAGTTTTCACGGCTCCAAGGAACAGTAGACTTTGGTATATATTTGCTTAATACCTCCACGTGTTCCTGAGAAAAAGGGTCTTGACATACAGACAGACGGGCGTACGGATTAGCTTAGAAGTTTGATTTCTTCACAGCTTAAAGGGACAGTAAAGGTCATCCGTTAATTATGTGAGATAATTTTGGCGATTTTTTTGACTCCCTCCCCCCTTGGTGAGATGTCGTGAGTTCTTGCTCGACACCCTCTCCCCCACCCCGAATTTCACGTGAGATTTTTTTTAATGCATATTTGTTATGTGAATGAGTTAATCTGTGCTAATTCTATTAGTTCGAGTATATCAGTAATATTTTATAAAAATGTAAAAAAAATTAAGTTAATAATAAAACAATGGTTGTAATAAGTCACAGTTTTTTTCAGTGAAAATTACTAGTGCATCGTATGTTTATTATAAAAGGTTATCCCATTATTTTTTCATGAATAATATTCACATCGTACCGTATATAAAGAAGAAATATTTACTCCAAAAAAGTATTTACTGCTAATGAATATTTATCAATAGTTAACGAATAATGTTAGAAAAATACTTTTTCATATTTAATAAATGAATAACTTGTTTCCAACCAAATTAATTTAGTTATAGTTCATAAATTATTCCATCAGTGCATAATTTAATCCCGATGAATATTTTTATGAATTATTCAGCTATATTTCAGTGAGGAAACATTTTTACTTCAGTTAACCCAGTTTCCTCGCAATTCATACTGTTTCTTGCGAAAAAAAAATTACGTGATATTTGATGAGACCACCCCTCCCCCACGTGAGATTTTTCTCGACCCCTTCCCCCCTAGACACCTCACGTAGTGGAGACCGGGTACAAAAGTAACGGCGGGTCGAAAGTAACAAATGCTCTGTAGGTTTAAAGAATTGTCAAAACACCACTTAGCTGCTGTCAGGTGATAGCCAGTGGCGCCACCTTCAGTTGCATTCGATCGCCGCTCGCGCCACGCACTGTTAGATCGTGTGAGAGGACGCTACGTGATTTCACAAATCAAAAATAAATTTTTTGACGTTTACTTATTCAATGTTTATGTAGTATTGAAGGGATGATATTAATCTGAATATTTGCATATTGATACTGGATTAGATTGATTTTACAGTGCTTAAATTCGTTTTTGTCTAGCATGTTCCGTTTCTAGGTTATCTTTCATGTTCTAACAAAAATGCTGTAGGGTACAAAAGAAACGCAGCCCTATGGGTACATAAGTAACATGTTACTTTTGTCCCCATATTGATTTGCTTAAACTTTTTATGTGTGTGTGTTTATTTCAACATTTTGCCGCGACAACACATAATAACCACCGCACGAATAACAACTAACATGGAAGTCTATCGAAAAGCGGCTGAAGAGCATTTTGATGATGGTGAAAAAATTACAGCCATGGCAAAAAAATTGAATGTCTGCCATGTTACATTGCAAAGATATATGAAAAAAATTAAAGCTAGAAATACTAGCGCAGTTGTAGACAAGGAAAATAAATTTGACGACGAAGATTGCTTCTACCTTGTTTGTTTAGAAAATTTTAGCAATAGTCGACTGAATGAGCAAAGTTCACATTGTTTTGAATGCAAAATGTGGTCTTATAGGTACTGAATGCGTCAATAAATTAGGTGTGCCATAATTGCGAGTCTGAATAGAGAAGACTGGCACTGAATTTTCCAATAAATATTTGTTTGATTAAATATGTCATATCATATTAATTACAAACCCCTTTGCCCTGTTATTTTCGACCCACAACGTGTTACTTTCGGCCCGCCAACGTGGACGAAAGTAACAAATGATAATTTTTTAAAAAGTTTCTGTGATTCATGCAAAATACACAATAATGAGGTAATTTAAGATGCTAATGTATAGAACATAAACGGAATTTATGTATGGCTATATCAATTTCACCGAAATAATAACACATAACGAGAAACCAAGGCGAAAGTACAAAATGTTACTTTTGTACCCGGTCTCCCCTACCCTAAAATATACTGAAATATTACATTTGAACAACATCGATATTCAGGAAATGAATACGTTGATTGCGTCATCTGAAATATAATATCGAATATTCCAATTGGAATTTCCACTGATTACAATTTACGAAATGATTTATACCAGAAATAAAATATTCATGGCTTAATACTCTGGGAAGCATTAAACAGTAATTGCAGTTTCAGATTAGAATAGCATGACTAAAATATTAATTCTATCTCTTTTTAATTCATGGGGATCATGTTTTCAATTATATTTAGTACTGAAGTAAAATATGTATATTTTTAATAAATTGATTTATAATGTTATTCCGACGTTTGATTATTTTTGCGTTGTACTTTTTTCGTTTTACACGAGTTATATAAGATAGAGAAAATATAGTTACTTGAAATTTTGAGGTCGTTACTTAGTTAATATTCGTGGTAGAACATTATTAGAATAACACATGTTTGATTTTTACAATTACTATTACTGAATCTTTGACGTTACATTTCACCACACGGTGGCTTCATCAGATAAACCTGAATACTGAAATTTGGTGTCTCGCTTTACACTATCTCAAATTTTAGATGCCAAATACTCAAAATAAAATGATATACACAATTTCAGCTCATTTGGTCTGCTCAGGATGCCAACAAATATATATATATATATATATATATATATATATATATATATATATATATATATATATATATATATATATATATATATATATATATATATATATATATATATATATATTTATTTGAATTGTTTTTGCCTATGGACTATTTTTAACTTTTTGACTTTTCAAAATCGAAATAATTTGAACCTATTTCGAACATTACGTGGTTAAGGTTTCTGTGGTTTCCCTTACCATCTAATAATTACAGATTTGAATGTTTATATTGGACTGAATAGCACGTAATAAATAACAGAGAACGGCCATAGCCGAAAAATTTTTGAATGTCCTGGCGAAACGTCAACTTTTTAATAAAATCGAGTTTTCTTGAGATTCACCAAGCCTGTTATTGCTAATAATTATCAAAAAATTATATATATATATATATATATATATATATATATATATATATATATATATATATATATATATATATATATATATATATATATATATATATATATATATATATATATATATATTAATATATATATATATATATATATATATATATATACAGTGTGACACATTTTTATTGGAAACATCCCTGTAAAATTTGAAGTTGTAAACCGATTTCAACCATTTTTTTAAATGTCAAGTACTAATAGGTCTACCTTAGGAAAAAATTTGAAATCTTTATTCAACAATTTTCAGGGCATACTACGATATTTTTGATAATGAAATAATAAAAAATTCAGATTTTTTATTAGCGATTTTTTCATTGAGAAGATTACCACGCCACTAGATTCAGCGTGCCCCTCAATAGGTATGACCAAAATTTCATAAAAAAATATTCATTCATAACAATGTTATGAGAATTCAAAAACTCACACTTGACAATCACAAAGAAAAAACCCAATATCAATAGACAGCCATAGTAATATTTTTTTCATGATTCCAACAATAGAATAGAGTAAATATTTTCACGGAAAATAACGAAATTATATTCAAGTGTTCACGCAAATCAATTAAAACTAAGACCTAATAGATTTTTCAATTTAAATCTTAGTTGCCATGGAAATGATAGAGCGTAAGAGAGAAAATTGAAATTATACGCCTTTCGGGAGATGACTTTAGAAGTGCTAGAGAGGTTTGTAGAGTTTTATTTGATGGCACTTTATTCTTGATAAAAAAATATTTCTATGGCTATCTGTTGATATAAATTTATATGTATATATATATATATATATATATATATATATATATATATATACATATAAATTTATATATATATATATATATATATATATATATATATATAAATAAATATATAAATCTATATAGATATTTGTATATCAAATCCTCAGAAATCGTAGTCCAAGAGTACTTGAAAACGCGTGAGCAGTAGGTAGGGTTGCCAACCTTCCCGGATTGCCCGGGAGACTCCGGTAATAATGGTTAACCTCCCGACTTTCCGGTTGCAATAATATATCCGGTTTTTTTTTAATTATACGCAACCGTCGCTCTAACAAACTTCGATCTTTAATGATTATGATTTCGTGGTGAGAAGCTGTCAAATATTAAGATGCTGCTCGAACGTAAAGTAAATAAAACTTTAAAATTGATCGACATTTTCTTACAACCTCCCCCCCTAGCCGACTTCCTAAAATTCTCCAGGGTTGGTCTTTTTGAGAGTTGGCAACCCTAGCAGCAAGGCTCCGTCAGTATACGCGCGAAGTGCACCGCGTCGAAATGTAATTCAAATGAAATGAATTTATATATACATATATATATATATATATATATATATATATATATATATATATATATATATATATATATATATATATATATATATTTATATATATATATATATATATATATATATATATATATATTAAAAACTGAGATTGAATTCTCGCACATCACTTGATGAAACGTCATAAAGAATGAAGTATAAACTTTAAAATGAAGTGTCCTGTGGACACACCTCAAATGAATTCAAGTCAGCAGTACAAGCAGCATACAAAGTTTGGTTGAATATGGAAATCAAAAAGTGGTATCAGAGAAGGAATAATTCACCTGAAGATCATCCACAGAGAATTGGCATTCAGAACTCACGTCGTTGAATCTGAAATGATTGATAACACAGTACGAGAGGAAGTGAGGAGCAGATGCCACGAACAGTTATATTGTAAAACATACGCCAAGTGCTGTTTTTTATTTTAAAGTTTATACTTTATATATATATATATATATATATATATATATATATATATATATTTATATATATATATATATTTATATATATATATATATATATATATATATATATATATATATATATATATATATATATATATATATATATATATTTATGTGAGAAAACGAAAATATGTCAAAAATCGTTGTCTAGAAGGTCCAAAATGCATGAGAAAACTATTCCCACATCTGACTGGATGCGCAGCAATAGTCTATCATTTCCTGGCATACGACTAAGAAAACTCCGTTTTATAATGAGATATACTTAATATAACTAACTTATCATACTCAATAAAACCTACTTTCGTGGAATAGGGAAACGGTTGGTATTAAATGATTTTCAATTCCGATTCCTCCAGAAATAGAAATCATTGACATAATATCGGTCTAGTGAACAAACAACATAAATTGCGAGGCAGCGTGACTAGCCGTTCAATATTTATTTGCTCCCGCTTCGTTGGTTATTTTCTACCCTCTCCAGGGGGGATAATTCGTTTTCATCTTGCATCGAACTTCTGGTGATTTTGCGTAAACAGTGATGACAACTGCGTGGAATACGATCGCTTTAATTATCAGATAAATTCGCCAATTTCCGTTTGTTTGCAGGTAGAATTTAATATTATTGATACAGCTTGGATTCAGTTGTATGAGTGTATCTATTTTGTGGGAAATCCTGGAAATTATACTCGATAATGATATCTGCTGAATAACTATACCTATAAACCCTTATGCATGTACCCACATACGTGTATATATGTATATATATATATATATATATATATATATATATATATATATATAAATATATATATATATATATATATATATATATATATATATATAAAAATATGTATATATATATATATATATATATATATATATATATATATATATATATATATATATATATATAATTTAATGATGAACAAAAATACTTCCCAATAAAGTATTTGTATATTCGTAACATAATTTGTATAAGATTATTTAGAAAAACTATTTGTACAAATAAAAGAAACTTAGATTTAGTTATTAGTTTTTTCAATATTCGACTATTTTTCAAATTAATATATTTGGCTGCAGAGCTGTGCCAAAGCATTGTGCTTTGTGCTCCTGAAAGCACTCGGAGCCCTTTTGTGCTCCCGAGCACTGTGCTTCCGAGCCCTTTTCAAAAGTAGTGCCTAGTGCTTAGTAATTGAAGTCCTTCAACAAAAGGCTTTGTGCTTAGTAATCCCAAAAGTGCTCCCGAGTACTGAAGTGCTCCCAAGCACTTCTACGGATTACTAAGCACTAAGCCCTGAGCCAAACTTTTTGTAACACGAATATGCGTACCTATGCGGCGGCGCTATGATCGTGTGTTGATATCATTGCAGTGATAAACATCTCACGTTAGTGTCAAGTCAATAAAAAAATTATTTATAAAATACAACACGCCGATTCCATCAAGTGCTCCTGTTGAAAGACTGTTTTCATTTGCGTCTATAGTAAATGCACGTCAGACGTCATGCTCTGAGTGACAGGAACTTCGAAAACTTAGTTTTATTAAAAGCTGATAAGGATGTTTAAAATTTTTTCATTTTGATGATTACTTATATGTTACTTGTATGTAGTCAATACATTGAATGAAAATTTTGGATTTTTTTTATGGGCATGGAACTCAACTATTTAAATCGCATAGTTTTTTCAGTACCTTTATTCTGATGAAATATGAATAATACGCATGGGATTTTTAATATGAAATAATGAATCTTTCAATACTCTGTGCTTTCCATAAGGGTTTCTCCTATCTGATATATTAATCATCACTTAGGTGATTAAATACTAATACTAAGATTCTACACAGGTCCTTTTTCATCTTATTTTCAATAAAATCTGTGTAATTTAGCTAATATCAATGTTCGTAGGTCACAGATTACAGAAGCATATCTTGTTTCTGTATTATTTAAATTTAAATGTATCTATGATCTTCATGAAATTAATCAAAAATGGCGTGTGAGAATGCCAATGCTTATAGTTATTTATGTATTAAGGGAGTTATAAGGATATTAACTACAGAGTGCAACATATTTCAATCCCGAGGGACGTAAGTCCCCCTCCGTACAATGTACGATTTTTCTGAGAATTTATTGGAATTCTAATATTCAATTGGATCTTTCCCTGAACCTCTCTTCGAGCAAAATGACGTGCGGGACAATGAAATCTACTGAACCCCATTGAAAATGGGGATATATTTCATATATCTCAATCAAATCCCAAAAGTTTAACATACAGGGTGTTGAATCTCCGCTTGGAAGAAGTCCCATAGTTTTCAAATACGGACCTGGAATTTTCTCGAAATTTAAATATAAATCGGTCGACCTGTGGAAGTGAATCATACGTTCCAAATATCAACCGACTGTGCTGGTTGGTTCAAAAGTTATGAGGAATGGAAATTTTTGGTGCATAAACTC
>JARQZK010005094.1:157500-187500 GCA_030704885.1 Cynegetis impunctata | reverse complement strand
TGACCTTGGACAAGGGCATCAGACTTACTGTATTTCAGATTTCATTGTGGTAGCCGGGTAGATCTTCGGTTTTACATTGAATTTTAACTGTAATAGTTTTAAGACAAAATTCCTTCTATAGTCGGCGGCAAATCATTGGAAGCTTGGGATTTTTAGCTGTGTGAATTAATTTTTCAATCCACAAACTGACAACGACGCTGGGCGAGGGGTGTAGAGGGTAGTGTACAACTGTTTCGTGTCCAAGCCTCCAATGATATGCCGGCGAGTATAGTTTAAATATTTCTGCCCAATATTTAAATCAGTTTCTAAAAATTTTCCAAATTTATTATTTTATACAATAATTGGTCAATTTAATGCCCCTCCAAAAGGCTTAGGTGTGCGGCTTCATACTTCGCACACCCCTTAGGCCGGCCCTAGCATCTATAGATACCAATAGGATATGAAAGAAAATAATGAGTAATAATTATTTATTTCAATCTGCTCATTCATCAAATAGATCTATGCTTATTAATTTCCAAAGATTTCCAGACATTCAATAAAAATTAATTAATTTTTATTGAATTTATATTTTTTATCTTACCTCAGTGGCTCCGTAGCTCAGTGGTCACTGCGTTGGACTACTGAACAGTGAAGCCTCTGTATAAAGACGTTCGGGAACGTCGTAAGACTTTAGGTTCCTTCTATTCGTGTATCACTGTATCACGCACAACACGACTAGTTGTAGAGAGCTCGCTTGCACCCTGAACCGGGTAAGGCACTTGAAGAAGAAGAAGAATCTTATCTCAAGTACTTTGAATTTAATGTCTTATAAAAAACTTGAAAAAACCAACACAACTCTTCAGTTTCGAAAATAATCATAGTTATTCACGTAATAAAATATTCAGTCCAACCCTGATTGAAACTGCATATCGAAATTGGCAAAAAGTGTTCGTAAAACAATTCCGTGTGAATTAAAATGATATAGGACAAAATGAAGCCAATTTGAAATGAAATTACCAATGTAATGTGGCGTAGTATCGTAAATTTTGCGAAGTTAATGATTTGTTCAACAAATTCAGCGTGAATCGCTTTTCAGATTATCGTCAGTCTAACAAAATCGATGATGAATTATAGCCGAAGTGATATAGTTTCCATTGGACGTAAAATTTTTGGTTTTGGGATCGATTTTTTAGATTGAATGTTTGAAGTGAAAATATAATTATAATTAAAAACGCTATCGCAGCTTGCGGCATTAGAAAAGCAGGTTTTCAAAACGTATCCAATTTGAAAAATCTATGCATTCAATTATAATTTTTGTTCCAAATCTAAAAAACAGAGATTGCGCCCTCTATCGTGTACCTAAATAATATTTATTTCAACCTCCAGAAGGTCAACCTCCCAACCAATTTATATCGAAATGAATACCATCCAAGATATCATACGAAACTACCTACATATAAAGTTTCAACCCTATGGTCCCAAAATGGCGCCTTCTGTCGTGTAAACAAGATTTATTTCCTCTCCTGGGGGTCAACTCCTCAAGCAATTCGTACCAAAACTGATCCCATACCAATATATCATACGAAAACTCGCTACTCACAAACTTTCAATCCTATTGCTCCAAAATAACGCCCGTCATCATGTAACATGATTTATTTCTCCCCCCAGGGGGTCAATCCCCCAACCAATTTGAATCAAAACTAATCCTATCCAAGATATCTTTTGAAACTACCTATTTACAAGCCTTCAATCCTATTGCTTCAAAATTGCGCTCTTTATCGTGTAAGCAAGATTTATTTTTCCCCCCGGGGGGTCAAACCCCCAACCAATTCGAACCATAACCAATCCTATTCAAGATATCATACAAAATTACCTAGAGACGAACTGTCAACCCTATTGTGCCGTTTATCGTGTAAACAAGATTTATTTTCCCCCCAGTGAGGTCAACCCCCCAACCAATTCGAACCAAAACCAATCCCGTCTAATATATCATACGAAACTACCTATTAACAAATTTTCAACCCTATTGCTTCAAATTTGCACCCTTTATCGTGTAAATAACGCTAAAATACATAAGCTTATACATACATATGAAGCTATATATATATATATATATATATATATATATATATATATATATATATATATATATATATATATATATATATATATATATATATATATATATATATATATATATATATATATATATATATATATATATATATATATATATATATATATATATATATATATATATATATATATATATATATATATATATAATCTCTTGAAAATTATTAGCAATAACAGGCTTGTTGAATCTTAAAAAACTCGATTTTATTAAAAAGTTGACGTTTCGCCACGACATTCGTGGCTTTATCAAAACTTTTCAAGAGATTAGAAATAGTTCACAGGAAACAACAATTCGAATAAATAATTATATATATATATATATATATATATATATATATATATATATATATATATAATTGTTAAGGTTAGACGACTGTCTAAGTTAAGGGAGAAAATGCTTAATCAGGTATGCAGTCTTAGGGCTGATTAAAAGAAAACTCTTGTTTCTGTTCAAGCTTTCGAGTCTTTATTGGCTCTTCATCAGGAACTCTACAATAATCATCATAAAGATATAAACAACATTAAAAATGCCTCTAAAAAGATATTACTTACGAAAATGAGGTTGAACTCAACAGGTGGAAACAGTAAAAACCGCCGAACATCAAAAAAGGAAATGGTTAAAACCAACGTGTCACAAAATAAAATAATACATGAGATGGTGTAAAAATAACAAATTATAAAATAAAATGTGAGAGAGGACCGTTAAAACATTTCTTTGAAAAGAAAAATGCGAGAAAGAACTCCCAATTGACAAGTGACAAAGCAGCGTGGGACGCCGTTAGTCGTCTATGGAAAATAAAATAAAACAGTTGACAGATTATTGCCAACCTTAAGTAACTCGATGATCAGTCAGGTGTGCCAACCCATGAAAAATCACTATGAAATAGAATGGAGAAAAGAGTTTTCAGTTCGAGAAGGGAGGTTTAACAAATATGCATAAAAAACACTAAAATTAGCGATATCAGTCCTGGCATTAATAGCATTAGGTTCTCTAACGATGGAAGACATTTCCAGGAAACATCTCTTTTTCAAATTAGATTCTTGATGAAGAGCCAATAAAGACTCGAAAGCTTGAACAGAAACAAGAGTTTTCTTTTAATCAGCCCTAAGACTGCATACCTGATTAAGCATTTTCTCCCTTATATATATATATATATATATATATATATATATATATATATATATATATATATATATATATATGAAATTGAGTTTTTTGTGCCAAGCATCATAAAAAGTCATGAAACGAAAAAACTATCTTGGTCTTAGGTTCAACTTTGATAATCGCACCCATTTCAATGAGCAGGTTCTCAAAGTGAAAACCTGCTGAAAATGAATAGTTGTGGTCTAAAAGGCAAATATTATTGATGGCATATCCGCGTATTAATATCGTTTTGTTGATTTAAATACTGAATCATTTTCTTCGACAAGCTCTGTTTTTTTCGATTTACAGACATGAGCAAAATTCAATTATCCAAATCAATCATCTGACTTAGTTATCAAACAATGCCCCAAATTTCTAACAGCTTATCATTATCTATGAATCTTAAACGAAAACCAAACTGAAAGTTTATGTCAGCTCTTGAAGGATTCATTCTTTCAAACTATAGCTACATTTTCAAAATATTCTTAAAATTTCGGTACAAAAAATAAACTAGAGAATCTATAATAAATCCAAGTCATTATTTCTCAGATCATTTTTATGAACTTGATAACAATAAAAAAATAAAGGTTATTCACGTTGAAACAGATTTAGCAAATTTATTGAAAATCAGGAAACTATCAATTTACAATTGTCAGGTGATAATGGTTGTTTTCCGATTCATTGTTGGAATTTGTTGAACAAAACAAATAAATTATTTGTTTAGGTCTAAGAAACGGGCTCAAACTTAAAAGGTTCTCACCCACTTGAAAATAAATTATATAAATTATGCATCAAATTTTTCCAGGTTTTGAAGTTTCCAAAAGAATCCAAATGTCCTGTTGTCCTTTGCCAACTGTATTGTTCTGTAATACAAATTACAATTCAGTTTAGGCGATGCGTTCTACGTACAAGATTACAAACATATGAACTTACAATTTTTCCTCTTTATAATACTTTCTAATATAGATGAAAATAATACTAAATACTGTGCTAAACGGTAGACAAAAACCTCCATTAACTTTCGTTCCCACATTTAAAATTCATTATTCCAGACTCCTACATTCTCTGCAAATTAAAACATAACAGTATTAAATTAATGAAGACAGTAAAAACACCCAATTTTAATTCTCTTCTACTTTTCATTTCAATCTATCCTTACACTTTGCTCCTAATTCTTAAGAAACGAAGTTAATTTCGAATAGGAAGAAGGGCAGTACGCGAAAACTCTACTGATATTCCTGGAGAAACATGAATCCTCTGGGAGCTTCGTTGGTTCAATTTCCATAATGAAACAACTCCTGTTCGTTTATTTAAAATAGGAGAAAAATGAGGATTTGGTGCTGTTTAATTGGAGAAGAGGGTGGAAATGATTTTTCTTTTCATCGTTTCGTTATATGAGAAGTTTTTACGTTCCTTTCAAGATTGGCGTTTTTCTGTGTTGAATTTGATTTGAACCTCTTATTTTCATGAAAATTTATTGTACAAAGAAACCGATATCTTCATTCTCATTCATTTTCAGAAAAATTGAAAAAACATGTTGTTATTCGAAATAAGAAATGTATATGACATTTATTCTGCTAGAATGAAACGCGTTATCTCAATAAAATATTTTGGTATCCTTAAAGAATATTGTTTTGAACATGGTCATACTGTGGCCATGGAAAATAAACATGGAACTTCTGTTAAAAATGATAATGTTCACAAAGTTTCCTTTCTGGCAAATTCAATGTATTTAATATATTTTAATATTATCTTTAATTTTGTTGAAAGTAATATAACATAAAATACTTTTTAACTGAATTTCCTTGATTAAAATAATATATATATATATATATATATATATATATATATAAATATATATATATATATATATATATATATATATATATATATATATATATATATATATATATATATATATATATATATATATATATATATATATATATATATATATATATATATATATATATATATATATATATATATATATATATATATATATATATATATATATGTATATGTATATATATATATATATATATATATATATATATATAGGGGATAACTATTTGTAGGGACTGCAGCAATGTAAAAGGAAACTCTTTGAAGTTTTTCCAAGCTTTCGGAATCGTTTATTCCATCGTCAGGGAGAATCTATCGTGAGAATAGATAGATTCTCCCTGATGGAATAAACGATTCCGAAAGCTTGGAAAATCTTCAAAGAGTTTCATTTTACATTGCTGCAGTGCCTACAACTAGTTTTCCTCTAAACTAGTCAGTGAATATCCTCCTCTTCTATATATATAAATATATATATATATATATATATATATATATATATATATATATTAGTATGTATATGTATATATATATATATATATAAATATATATATATATATATATATAATATATATATATATATATATATATATATATATATATATATATATATATATATATATATATATATATATATATATATCAGGTATCAAAGAAACCACAAAAATTATGATCCAGGAGGTATGAATCGGATTTAAAAAAAACTCACCTTCTTTTTGTATAGTGTAACAGCCTATTATTTTTGGAGACAATAGTGCTTAAAATACATTCGATAAATTTTAGAAACAGATATAAAAAAGTATTTTTATTTCTGAAAATTAAATTTTTCTGTACATTGCTTCATCGGTTACAGTTTTTTCAGAAGTATAATGTATCAATTTTTTTTTGTATTTGTGAAAAACGTAAAACTCAGAGTTTCATTTCTCAAACATGTAACAATTTCTTTCAGGGTAATGAATATATAATATATATATATATATATATATATATATATATATATATATATATATATATATATATATATATATAATAAATATGAAAACAACTCAGGTGAACCAGTCTTCCAATTTGGATACAAATTGATACAATAACCGCCTTTCGTTTTCCGTATCCAGTAATTCAAATTTGTGTCACGCTCTACTGACATGCCCTTTTTGTTGTGAAATTATATGTGACTCAATTACTACTCGAGTTCGGCAATTTCCTTTCTTTGTGTAAAAGAAAACCGATGTATTTGTTAGAATCTTATAAAATAATGAAAGAAATAGGTATGTCAGGACAATTTCCATCAGAGTGAAAACTTCTTCTTCGTGTTTTCCGAGCCTAACCTTCATCGATATTGAACCATAGAGCTACTCAAAATACACTCCTGTACTCGATTTATACTAAAAACTTCAGCAACTTTTTTCCTTTCTGTTTTTCGCGGTCGACAGCGGAACCAAATAAATGAGGTTTTTTTGCGATCGGGATTTTCCACTAATTGCACTTTCGAATTCGGCTTGAATTTGAAAGAGTGAGTCGAACGAATCGAATCCACAGAAAAGTTTATTTTCATATTTGACATTTGGATAAATGGATTCTTGTCCTTACTCTCACCTGACAATTTAAGATGATCAGATTTTCCGGCACTTGGTAGACTGGAGAAAGATAACGAACGTAGTTTTTTGAAGCGATTTTGTACTCGAGGATTTATGTACCGTTCACAAGATTTATGTAGTTCATAGTTTCTAGAGGTGGTTTTTGCACAACCGAACCCCCCCAAAAATTTAATTAGATAACATTGTAGTTATGTGCATTGAGTTGATAATTAGAGAGTGCCCCACCAAAATTGAAATTTGTAGAGAGGTTATTTTGGAATGATTATGTAGGTACTACGCTGACTGATGCAAATATGAATGATGAAACTATACTCAGCACGTAATTCGATATGATGGGGGAAGTTGACGTGACCGAATTAATTGAAGATTTTGCTGAGATAAATCTACAATGTGTGTAGACAAGCTGTGGGCTTGTCTGAAGCCAGACTGAGTATTTGGGTAAAAAAAGGAAACACACGTGTTTCATTCCTCCCTGAAGTATGTGTCAGGGAGGCGGGCAGCTTGAGTTTGGGATTAACTCCTTCAGCCAGATCAGAGGATACACTTGTATGTACAAGTGCATTAAGGAAAGGTGAGACGGGATATTTATGGAACATAGGAAGTGTGGGTAGGGTTCAGAGGATTGATACTGGCCCAGCATTCGCCTTAGAAGTTTGCAAGCAGTGACTTACATTACCATGAGGAAACCTCTGAGAAAAACTCATGGCAACCAGTCGGCCCCGGGGTTTGAACCCGAGACCTCCCAAATGCTAGCCAGCGTACCTAAAATACTCGACTAACTAGCTTGGTGTATTTGGGTAAATACCTCGTTCCTTTATATAATCTTTCATCTGACTCACTAATATTCTTTCAAATACCTGCGAAATAACCGGTAATAAACTAATTGGTCGTAGATCAGTTATAGAAACAGGTTCTTTTATTTTTGGCAGAGGAACCACTACAGCTGTTTTCTAGTGTCAAGGAAAATGACCATAATCTATACACGAGTTGTATATATGCATCAAGTGTTGAGTAATTTGCGGACAACACATCTTTAACCTTTGTAAATTGATGCCATCCGATCTTACAGCATTGGACTTAATCAAACCAAGCGTGTTATTTATCATCGGTTCCGTTATCCTGGTAAAGTAAAAACTATTGGGATTACCACTAATTTTGTTCGTTGAATAATAATTTATTACGTCTTCATTAATATTGGTATTCGTGCTTTGTATCGCTTCAATGAAATGTTTATTAATGAGATCGGGATCGTCAAAGTTTTCAGGAAGCATGTTGTTAGACCTATTGTACACGTTTAATTGTTTCAATGTGTTCCACAACTTTCTACTATCACCAGTCCGCCTAACATGATTCAAATAACCCTTTTTCTCCTGTCTTATTGCATTTGTGACAAAATTACGCATTACTCTATACTCCTCCCAGTCATTATTATTCCTAGTACGTTTATACTTTGTTAGAAGTTTATCTCTTTCTTTAATTATGGCCTCTATGCAGTTACTATACCACTCCGCTTTTGGTTTAGTTATTTTACGTGTAATAATTGGAGCGTGAAGATCATAAAGATTGAGTAGTTTTTCGTTAAATATTTTAACTTTTTCGTGAATATTATCTGTAGAATACAGGTCATGCCATTCTAGTTCATTTAAGTCATCTCGAAAAGTGTGAATATTAAAATCGCTGTAATTTCTGAATGTTTTAATTTTAGTTCTAGTTTTCTCACACACAAAAGTCATCTCACAATATATCAGTTGGTGGTCAGTTACATCATGCAAATCAATATATTTAATGGCAGACTTAACTATATCAACATTAGATACTACAATACAATATATATATATATATATATATATATATATATATATATATATATATATATATATATATATATATATATATATATATATATATATATATATATATATATATATATATATATATATATATATATATATATATATATATATATATATATATATATATATATATACATTTATATATATATATATATATATAAACATATTACAACAAATATTTACAGTAGCAAATACAAAAATTATAATAATTCAACCTCCAAATTTCAAATCAAAATGTTTGAAATGAATATTTTTCATTTTATTGAGAGTGATTTATCGCTGAAAATCTCAAATTATACCCACTTCAATTCATTACTTCAACCAATTTGCTTAAATATACAGAACCTGCGTTGTTTCCAGAATCTCAATCTGTAAGTCAACTCATTCATTATCGAATTTATTGAACGAATGGTTCGAATGGAGGCCCGAGAACTGATTTCTAGATTTGGGAATTAATGCGAGGTGGGGATTTTCTCCATCTATTCTGTAGAGCTCAGATTCGTTGCTTTTGCAGAACTCTTGTCTCATGTCGTTAAAGCAAGCTATCAGGATATGTCAACGGTTCATTTATCAACCAGCTTTTCCATGAAAATACAATGCACATCGGACATTGACACACGTGCGAATAAACCATTGTGTTATTTGATTCAAACAGGGCCTATATATCTGTCGCGGAGAAAACAAATCGGTTTTTTGCAACCGAGCAATAGAGAAATTAAACATTGAACTGAAAAAAATATATCAGAGCAAATTAGGTATCTGGTCTTTGTTCTTCTTTAATAATAATTATAATTATTATAATAATAGTAATAGTTATAAGTTTAACAGTCAGAGTATATAGAAAGACATAATGGGTCGCTCTGAATTCTCTACTTCCATCTGAGAGAAGTTTATGGTATAGAAAAAGAACCAGTGCTACCATTTGTTCCACTAGAAATTGAAGCGGTTGTTGAGAACGATAGAGCTCGCATATACTGGAACTATGCTTTTTCAACAACTAGGCAGATCCACGCAATAAAGCCAGATATAGTCCTACTGGACAAAGAGCTCAGAGAATTGTTTGTTGTCGAGTTTTCATCCCCTGCCGAAAATAATGTGGTGAGGAAAGAAGAACAGAAAAGGGAAAAATACAGAGATTTTATATTCGAGCTGAGGACACTATACCCAGGGAATGAAGTTAGGATGGTCGTACTAATCATAGGTTGGCTAGGCGGAATGAGAGCTAACTATGTGACAGAATTGAAAATTATTCCGGCATGCAGATCTCTGGCCGATATATTAATGCGCAGAATGCAGAAAGCAGTGTTGCTCGGGTTACTTCGAGTCATCAGGTCCCATGAACTGTAGAGGCCGCTTGCAGCTCATCCCTTTTGTTAAGGGACGCTGTAAGGCCAGGATGAAGAACTACTCCAAGGAATGTGTGAGAGGTTTTTAGTGAGTATACAGTAACATCCGGAGTCTCACACACCCTGAGAATGCGTGCGGGTTACTCTCAGGGTAGTCTATAAAAGATATTTCCTCTCACACGGGCGTAAAAAAAAATAATAATATAGATATTTCATGTTGGAACTGAGGACACTATACCCAGGGCATAAAATAAGGATGGTCGTACTAATCATAGGTCGACTAGGCGGAATGAGAGCATACTATGTGACAGAATTGAAGATTATTCCGGCATGCAGATCTCTGGCTGATATATTCATGCGCAGAATGCAGAAAGCAGTATTGCTCGGGTCATCAGGTCCCCATGAACTATAGAGGCCGCCTGCAGGTCATCTCTTTTGTTAAGGGACGCTGTGAGGGCAGGAACTACTCCAAGGAAAGGTTTTTTAGTGAGTAACCAGCAACATCCGGAGTCTCACACATTCCTGCGAATGCGGGCGGGGCACTCTCAGGGTATTCTATAAAAAAATTTTCCTCTCACACTTTAATTAAAAAAATAATGATAATAATTTGAACAAGATCGTACCACAATTATTCC
Source organism: Cynegetis impunctata (assembly GCA_030704885.1). Lineage (NCBI taxonomy): Eukaryota > Metazoa > Arthropoda > Insecta > Coleoptera > Coccinellidae > Cynegetis > Cynegetis impunctata. The sequence continues at coordinate 176,967 of JARQZK010005094.1, read as the reverse complement.
ATCTTCGAGTGCATAAACGAAATTCTTGTTGTAGAATAATCACAACGGACAGAACTGGGAAACTGGAAAATATACAAAAATCTGATATATCTCCATAATGAGAGTATAACTGGTGTCTTTTTTGAAAAAATGCCTACTCATTCATCCAAAAGTCTAACGGAAAGATGTTTTTTAGATGCTTATAAAAAAGTTTAGAAGTGATCTATAATAATGAACAGGTTCGTCAATATTTCACTCAAAACAACTTCGAATTCAAAGGAATTCAGGGAGTTTATATATTTTACATAACAGCAATGTTTTGAAAGAGGTTCGGGTCTTTAGTCTTTCGCCTTATAAGTCTTTATACAGATCTGATATCAATTTAAATTTATGTATTCACGAAGAAATAATTTAACTTCAAACAAACTTCCAGCTTTTCGTATTATTCAGTAATTTTTGATCAAAGCAATATTTAAATCGGAAGATAAATACGAAATGTAAGTTTCCCAGTCAAAATTTGTTCTCTCTTCTTAGCTGTTTTATTTTTGTACAACTCAAGGGGCTGTAGTTATGAATGACAAAAAAGATCCGGATGTCATCCGGATTTATTCATCCTTCTTGGCAATTCATCGTGAGTTCGTAGACAATATAGAAGCTATGGTTCAGACTACTTACCCCTTGACATAGTAACATACCCCTTTCGCCTCTCCACGTCTCTCGCTCCCAAGAGAGAGGAAGACTCGCAGCACCAAAATGCATTGAGTCCAATGGACTCTTTCTTTCTCGAAATGCAAAAGGATGAGAGGAGGCTTCCACATGAGGAGCGCAAACGGCTCTCGCTCTCGTCCCCAGTTGACAGACACTCATCATCATGGCAGATTACGATGTGGAAATATTAATCTGTGCTGTCCGCAAACGAACCACTTTTTGGGATAAAAGTCTCTACATGTACAAGGACCAAAATGAAGTCGTAAAAAGTTGGGTGGAGGTCAATAAATAAAATAATTGAAATTTTTTTCTGATTTCGTCTAAGTGGAATAATGGAGGGAGGTAGGAGCGATAACCGCTCTCTTATAGGAGCGAGAGACGTGAAGCTCCCCGTGTGAAGGAAGCCCTACAATAGGTAGGTACATGTCTTCTGATACCGTAAAACCTGCGAACTTTGCCCAAGGGCTCCAACTTTGCCCACTGTAGACGTTATAAAAACATGGAAAATTTTAAATTTGGCAACGTTGTGAAACAACACCGCTTGGCCGTTATGCCGAGCGAGGTTTTTGTTTCTCGTTATTATTGTCCGAAACGCTTGGTAGGTGGGTTGCTATGAATAAACAGGTAAGGAAATTTTGTATGAATTTTAGTATTTTTAGGGTGAAAAGTTAAGCATCAGTGCTCAATGTGTATTAAGTTTATGATAATGAAATTAAGATTGCGGGAAGGCTGATATGTGATTCTCACAATGCAGTAATCGTTTTTAGGTTACACTACCCAAGGTATTGTATTAGTAAACAAAAGTATATGGGCAATGTTGCCAGACATTTTAGGTCAAAAAAAATTTTAAATTCCCTATATAATTTGCATGATTTAATGCAAATCATGACTTTATGGTACAGTTATAGATCCTGGGACATAAATAGTGGTGCAATTTCCTACAAAAAACTCTATAAGGTACTTTATAGGAACAATTTTGAAAGTCTCTCAGATTGATGACAATTTTACTGTGAAATTCCTTAGAAAGGCTGGAGAAGGTTTCGAATTTCCAGATATTAATGGCATTTCAGACGTGACATTTGCCCCTACTGAAAGCAGGAGGCTACTATTTTTTTGACGAAAACCTCCAACCATATAATTTATTTTGATTTTTGTTGTGTTCCCTTTTTTAACTTTAAGGATTTGTATTATTTTAAAGACCGAAATATGATATCTTATTGTATCTATATGATTATATTAACTACCTGATAGATTACTAAGAAAAAAACCCTTATTTTTTTATAGAATAATATTTAGTTTGAAGAAGTTAAGTTTTTGTTGCCATTTTGACGACAAAATGGAAGATTTTGATATATTTACCTCTGTTAAATAAAAATACTTTCTAACATGTTGTTTTTTCAATTTAATTCCAACGTCTGCTTCATGCCAAACCTTTTTATGAACTTAATTGGTGGGCAGAGTTTGATTAACGTTTGCCAAATTGTCTCCAAAAAGGAATCCTACCAGCCGGGTAAAGTTATAAGATTGGCAGGTAACTGTGCCCACCCCTGATTAATTTTTTTTCCTAGTAGATGGAAAATCCTATAAATAAAGTGATGATTAACAATTATTTCCTTCATTTAGGTTGTTCTCCATATTCATCTAGAATGTGTTTTAGCATTTCATTAAAAAGATATATTGAAAAATTCTGATTTTGGTGGGCAAAGTTGGCAGGTTTTACGGTAATCCTAACAAAGTGACCCTCCTCCTGTACTATCCCTATCACCAATAATTCCTCTTAGTCTCTCCAAAAATCGACCAAAATTGCCAATTTTTCACTGTTTCCCTGTAATATGCAAAAGTGTTTTTTTCACAATTGACTGGATGGCAAAAGTTAACAGCAAGAAAATTACTTGTTAGATTGTTCCCTTATAGCATTTAAGAGACTCAACTTATAAAGAATATAAGAATGGAATTTCATCGGTTAATTGTTCAAATAATTGAATTCGAAGAAGAAAATTAGCATTTATGAATAACTGTTCATTTTTCAATTGAAATGCGATAATCTGATAATCCATTTCTCGCTTTAGCGGAAGAGCAAGACCTTGATTGACTTTCAGGCCGTCTAATCCGTTTCCGAATCCGGAAAAATGTCCTTTCACTCAGGGACGCCCGAAAAACTGGAGCTGTCATCCGAAAATCAGTGAAATACTTAATCGTCGTTTCCAGATTAGATAACCTTTTCATTTATTTGCCTTTCAGCGCCATTTCTTAATGAAAGATTAGGATTTGCTAACAAAAAGAATATTCCTTCGTTTCTCAATAGTTTTTATCCCATCTAGCGTCGTAGAAAAACATTAGAAAGTGGTCTTCAAATGTATGAACCAAATTTTCATGTTTAATTACTTCATGGATATGTTAAAATTAGTATATTGTATAATTAGTGGGAAAAGCATAATATTCCCAAACGACTGTGATAATTACCAGACGAGGAGCGTAGCGACGAGTCTGGTAACACTGGAGTTTGGGAATATGCTTTTCCCACGAATTATACATACTATTTTTTCTCCGATCATTGATTTACATTTAAAAAATTAATTAAAAAATATTTCATTCAAGATGTAATCAAGTAAGTTTAAATAGGTTTCTCTATGTTCATATTGAAATATAGAAGTGGTAACCATGGAAATTACTCTGTTATGATAAAAGTAAAATAATTTTAAAGCCGGTTTTGTTTGATTCGTTGTATTTTATAAGGAATCAAAAAAGAATTAGTAAACATGAACACTGATAGTGATTATTTGTTGTCTTGCACGGCTCCTGAACTAGTAGAAGCCGCGAACCTGGCTTCACTTAATTTACTTCCGGCGAAATCCAGAGAGAAGTATGAACTTGCGTACCAACGCTTCATGAATTTTTGTAGAAAAAACAACAGTTTATCATTTTCTGAGAATGTACTGATGGCGTATGTTGCTGACTTGGCTAAAACAATGAAATCTTCGACGTTGTGGGCACGTTATTCCATGCTTCGATCAACTTTGTCTGTTAAAAATAATATTAATATTGCCCAGTACCAAAAACTGAGAGCAGTTTTGAAACGTCAAGCTACAGGATACAAAAAATGTAAATATTAACAACTATTATAAAAATTAAAACCATACTTTGTTTCATTTTAATGTAATAATCCATTTGCTACAGCAGTGCGGTAAGAATATTACCGCACTGTTATTTTCTAATTGCTTAGCAACTGACCTCTATTCTGGAATGTTGAGCTTTGCGCATAGAAAACAGGTCAAAATAGTGTCACTTTTCCCACGATCGGAGAAAATTAGTACATTATGTACTACTTCACTTTTAGTTAATGCTCGATTTTCCTCCTCATAAAATTTTCATACCGCGGGCTGAATATGAAAATCGTTTCTTAAGAAGTAAACTCCAAAGAGTCAGGATATTGTTGCTGAACTACTAATGAACCATTCTGCGTCAAAATGGGGTTGAACCGTCAGATTCCTTCATTTATCAATCCAATCCATCAAACAAAACATTTTGTGTCTTCACCATATATTTCCCTCGATGCGCTACTGTTTTCACTCAAACTTTCCAGTTTGTTTCCAGAGAAACGCAATCAATTTCCTTGAAGATCTGTCGCAAGTTTTTGTGCTGCCTCTAATTTGTCTTGTCGATACTATATTGAAATTTTCTTCAGGGGAGACGCTGAAAAGGTCTCGGGACTTATCTTAATTGCGCAATTTAGAGTTTGAGTACTATTTATCTTTCTGTTCGGCTTTGTATAGGTTATTTATGCATATACTAAATGTCTTGGCAATTTAAGTTATTGCCTGAAATAGCGACATGTCCTCAGTAATGTTCATTCATGTAGGCGAGCGAACTAATTATCTTGAAAAACAAACCACGAAATATCCAACGAAAATATGTTGATAGAATAATTTAGGTGAGCGAGTTTCATACGAAACTTATTTTACACACTACGTCAATTTTATGTTCGTATGTGTATGGAATTAATTAAGTTTTTCCAGGTTTTATTGCCAGTTCCAGTTGATGTAAATTTGTTCCACAAAAACGCTTGTTTGAGTGTCTAACGTGTTTTAGCATTTATTTATTATAGGCTTAAGGCCTATTGTGTCCCCATCAGAGCTGTTCTCACTATCACACCATCTAAACCATCTACAACCATCTACAACTCTTCTAGTTCCTGATGAATTCCAATATCTGGGAAGGATTCAAGGAGGTTACGTCCTCATTTCTACCAGTTTCTTGTCCAAAGAATTTTTTCTGTTGGTTTGCAACGGCGTGGCATTTTGTAACCAGGTGAACTGGAATTTCCTCCTCCTCCTCACAGAATCTACTCTCGCCAGTTTCTGATGAACCTATTCTCATCAGATGCTTCCGGATGCGACAGTCTCGTGTGAGGAAGCCAGTGAGGAGGTGTAGTTTGTGCTTACTGAGATCCAGATATCCTTTGGATCTTGCAATTTTAAAGTTCCGAGGGAGCTTTTTGGAGTGATCTATCCCTGGAAGAGATTCACTAATTTTCACAACCTCTGTGAAGGTTTTACATCGATCCTCTTTTATTATTTGAGAACCAAATTATTAAGCTCTTCGAATAAACTGCATTTTTTTTAGGAATCGACCTTAACTCTAACTTCACCTTGCACGAACATGTCTCCGGCATTTGGCTGCAAAGAAGATTGGTTATATATTTCATGCTGATAATATATTTACGAATGAGAAGTTATTTTTGAGCTATAAGGCTTGAGTTCGTTCAGCAATGCAATACTGCACCAATGCTCACAGCTCTATACGTATGCACTCTTTGCACCTACTTGACCAAATTCACAAAAGATTAGTGTGGCCTATAAAATTGATATATTGCCTGGGGTTCGAGGAAACAAAAAGGAAAAGGAAACACACGTGTTTCATTCCTACCTGAAGTATTTGTCAGGGAGGCGGGCAGCTTCAGTTTGGGATTAACTTCTTCAGCCAGATCAGAGTATACACTTGTATGTACAAGTGCATTGTGGATAGGTGAGACGGGATATTTATGGAACATAGGAAGTGTGGGTACGATTCAGAGGATTAATACTGGCCCAGCATTCGCCTTACAAGTTTGCAAGCATTGACTTGCATTACTATGAGGAAACCTCTAAAAAAAACTCATGGCAGACCAGTCGGTCCCGGGGTTTGAACCCGAGACCTCCCAAATACTATCCAGTAGTACTTGACTAGCTTGGTAGGGGATTCGAGGGTGTTTTGGTTTGCATTTTCTTTGTTCTATAGTTAAAAAAATGTTTTGTGGAATATAATCGAATATGTAGTTAAGAATACTCCTCATTTTGAATAAAACTATCGAATTCAATTTTACACAATTGAATGAGATGTATGCCTAAATTTCCTACAATTCTAAGAAAAGAACTTATAATAAATAATTCAGATATTATTACCGGAAATAAATTGAGGCGAAATATCTTGCTATTAAAAATTATCCAAAAGTTATAAAATGAATTAAGGACCATACCAGAACAAAAACCTGAAATCCCTATCAGTTCCAAGGATTATTAGGCAAATAATTCAAAAGATGCCAAGAGATGGAGGTAGTTCCGACCAGAAACTCTGATTGATGATCCTTTTTCAAGAAAATAACGTCACATAATTGTCTTCTCGTTTATCACAGATAATGGCCAGCGTATTCTTTCGGTTGCATTCGTTCTAATTCCCGATAAAAATTTTATATGTTGTGGGTTTTATCTGGTTATGTCATTCCGGAAAAACGTCTTGGATAATTTAATGTTAGAGTTTTCAGTGTGCTCGCATTATTTTTCTTATCTGCTTGTCGAGGATGTATTTTGAATCGGAACAAAAATAATTTAGATTCATTCATATTTCATTATATTCGAGATTTATGTCTTCAATCAATTCAAACTATTTTAACTGAGTTAATGAAATATTCATGAAAAATGTTTCAGTCCATCATTATCTACTATTGTGAATCTTCGAAATAGAAACCCACATGTAGATATATATATATATATATATATATATATATATATATATATATATATATGTATATATATATATATATATATATATATTCAAAATGTTGTTGCCTGTGAACTATTTTTAACTTTTTGATAATTATTAGCAATAACAGGCTTGGTGAATCTCAAAAAACTCGATTTTATTAAAAAGTTAACGTTTCGCCACGACATTCGTGGCTTTTCTCAAAACATTTCTTGTTGGGTTTGTCTTTAAAAAGACATTACTTGTAATTTTGGGGATCACATGTTCTAAACTATACTTTCTTTTTAGAAAAATTGAAAATTCTAGATGTTTAGATTTTGTCTAAGAAGATGAGTTGTTATGGTTTAAGATATGTTTGTTGAATTATTTTGTTTAAATCTATGTTGTTTCTTAGAAAAATTAAAGAATTAAATCTGCGTATGTTCAACTTAAATTTTTTATATCTGTTCTATCATTTACGACTTTATTTAAAGTTTTTTGAATATGTAACATTTCTAAAATTTTTCTGCGTTTTTGATCCTTCTCTATTTCTAAAATTTTTGTGCTATTAAAGTTGAAACTATGATTCTCATTGTTTTTATATTTGAATTATGCTGTGGTTTGTGTTTTGGTATATTTGTGTGCTTTTAATCTTTCCTCTAAATTTTGAAAAGTTTGTCCTATATATGATTTATTACAATTATTACAGGGTATACTATGAACAACATAAGATTTTTGCAGAAGTGGTGTTTTTTTTTTATATTAGAATATATTTGTTTTATTTGATTCTGTGCAGTGTGGGCTACTTGAATATCGTGCGGATTCAAAACATGTGATATTTTATTACTTAAATGAGGAATATATGGAATATATTTTTTGATAATATTTTCTTTGTCTGACGATTCTAATGTGTTGTAAAGTTTATGAATTCTATTTTCAGTGATTTTCTGTATAAGTTTTATTGGGTAATCGTTTTTTATGAGTAATTGGACATGGACATCTTGTAATGTTTCATGTATGTGTGTAGGTGAAGTAAGTTTAAGTGCTTTGCCTATATATCCGATAATTAGACTCTTCTTTTGTGACAAATGATGTGTACTATTGTAGTTCAATGTTCTTTGTGAAAAAATTTCTTTTCTATGCCATTTTGTGATAATTTCATTGTTTTTGTGTATGAGAGTAATATCAAGAAAAGTTAATGTATGGTTTGTTTCTTTTTCTAGAGTAAATTGCAATTTTCTATTAAAATCGTTGAATTTTTTAAGAATATTATCCATAAAATCTTCTGATGTTATTATAAGGCAATCATCAACATACCTTTGGAAAGTTACAATTCGTTCATTCGAATGATTTAATACATTTTCTTCTAAATATTCTTAAACTAATTGGGCTATTACACTGTAAATAGGACTTCCCATTGCTACACCATCAATTTGTTGGTAGAAGTTATTTTCATATTGAAAATAGTTTGTACCAAGTGCAAATTGAATTGCTTCTATAAAATTGGTTTTAGGAATATTTGTATAATTTTTGATAATATTCCATTTATCATTAATTATTATTGGAACCGAAGAATTTTGAATATTGGTCTAAAGAGAAACAGCATCTAATGAAAAAAATTTGTAATTGTTAGGTACTTTTAAAGTTTTAAGATAGTCTACTAGATCGAGAGAATTTTTGATAAAATAAGGATTTTGATTTACTATATTTTTAATAGTTTTGAAAAAGCGACAAATGTCGTGGTGAAACGTTAACTTTTTAATAAAATCGAGTTTTTTGAGATTTAACATACCTGTTATTGCTAATAGTTATCAAAAAATTGTATATATACATATATATATATATATATATATATATATATATATATATATATATATATATATATATGTGTGTGTGTGTGTGTGTGTGTGTACTTCTGGTACATATTAGCCTATCCGGTGGCTCTCATAGGAGCAACAAAACTATCAAAATTTTTCTGAATTCTGTCAAACTTTTGGCATCTTCAAACTTTGGTCAAGTGAGTGAATTAGAAATCAATTAACTACGTAATATCCGGAATTCAGCATCTTAGAGACTTTTAGAGGGTTCATGGAGGTGAAGAAAAACTTTTTTGGATGTTACCGCACAGCGAACCCCCCTAAATTGAGTTAAAGAGTTGAAAAAGTGTATGTTGGTTGAGTTGATGCTCAAGAAGTGTCTTTTGAAAATGCAAACTTTTCTCCTCCTCGCTGCAGTTTTTATGTAGAGATCTTTCATTCTTTTGAGGTGATTGAAGATTTTCTCATCCCCGTAGCTCATTCAGATTGAGACAGATAGTTGGAATCTTACGTGGATTGAGTTGATATCGAGGAAGTATACTATATTCCTTAACTGCAGCCATTTTAATGTGATTTCATATTTTTCCATGGGTCTTGATGTTTTTTACACCTCCACAGCTTCTGTTGATTGGGGTAAAGGGCTGAAATTTGTTACATTGGTTAAGTTGATGGTAAGGAAGAACTTGGGGTTTCAATTGATGTCTTCGCCGCAATTTTTGTTGAAATTACAAGCGTTTTTGAGAATTTTCGAGCATTACATATCTAGAGCCACTCCAAATTCAATAAGAAAGCTGAAAAATGTTCTTGAATTTGGTATAGCTAGCGTAGTAGGTACTATTTGGTAGTTTCAAATGTTTGCTCTAATCGCTAAAATTTTTATGAATAATTCTCATTTGAGTTTGCAGGTATTCAACTTTCATACATCACTTCAGCGCCTCCAAATTAACTAGAGGTGTTACATATTTGTATGTGAAAAAAAGAAACATGAGAGACAAATACGACTTTGGTAACGGAGCTGTTCAAAATTCATTTCATTCATACTTTATCACTTGATGAATTCCCAATCATTTACAATTGACTAACATTTAGAATCTAGATAAATTCTTTGATTTATAAGAATTCCATTTGCTGTTCAATTCAAGTGAAAATGACAAATATTGTATTAACAGCCATGAAATAGTTATTGATGTTTTAAACAAGAATCGTTATCAATACCAAACTCCATACTCTTATTTTTTATGCAAATATTACACGTTATTGAGATTAGATTACTAGCGGTAACTTTATGGCTTATTTAGTAATTTTATTTCGCTTTTAAAAGTTTTCGAATGTCCAAATATTCAATAAATATGCCGCTTCTATACAGTATAGCTCAAAACGAAATAGATAAACCTTGGATGCTAACACTGAGGCATAATCTCCTGTTCCATGGCTGCCATCGCTCGTCCCAGAATTATTTATAGGTTATGTCCAGCTAGCCGATATAATGGCGGATGCTACAATACTCGGCGAAGCTCAATTGTTTCCGGCCGGTTATCTATAATTAGAAAAAACTGAGCGCCATATTGGACTGGTATTAAGTTGTCGACACGTAAATGCATCACAGCGTGGATGGGAGATATATTTTTCTGCCATATTTCGTGGAAAATGATTAGTTACTTGTTCAATGTGTGGATTTCAGAAAGTTTAGTTTTCCGCTAATTACTAAAATTTCGAAAACTATGTTTTCCGTCGTTATTTCCTAGATAATAATAGACATACACTGGATCGAAAATAAGTCAGGTTCTAAGGTTTTTAAATCCTCCTGAACCAATATTTTCGAAGTTTTTTTGATAGGTACATGTTTATTTCCTCCTTCAGGACATCAACTTGATATTTGGAAAAGAAGCCGAAAAACGTCAGAAAACAAATAACTAACAATCTCCCCTAGTTGTGATATTGAGGATACAGTCAAATAACTGGGCTCGATTTGAAGAAAATCTTTGATATTTTGTCAAGCTGTAGGAAATGTTTATTTCCTCCTTCAGGACATTAACTTGAGATTAAGAAAAGAAGTCGAGAAACGTCAAAATGTATTATATATATATATATATATATATATATATATATATATATATATATATATATATATATATATATATATATATATATATATATATATATATATATATATATATATATATATATATAGATATATATATACATATATATAGATATATATATATATATATATATATATATATAGAAAACAGAATTCTTCGTGTTATCGATACACGTTCGTGGCAATAAAATGAAGTGAACTAGGACATTTATTCGAAACTAATCAAACAAACCTCCTAGCGAAGCTGGTTATACGAGTTCACGAAACATCGAAATACCTCCACACACCTTGGACGGTGTATGTAAGAAACATTAAGTTGTTTATCACAATCAATGGAAATGATAGACAGTCTGTTTCGCCCTTATTTGGGGCTCATCAGTATCATCCATCCATCGAAAGTGATAACCAACCAAATATTTCTAAAGCGTTATATTTTCCTTCCAGTGACTATATGGCATATAAATATGACACAGCGCCACCAGTCGGAAACAAATGAACCACATCTTACAGGTAGATGAAAACATTTCGGCAACGAGAACTCGTACGTCCTGACACCCGAAGGTGGTTACTATATTCGCTAAGCAAGAGTAAAGTTGCCACATCAAATCGATGTAATGCAACATTTACACACCGCAAGTAAGGAGATTTGTTTGATTAGTTTCGAATAAATGTCCTAGTTCACTTCATTATATATATATATATATATATATATATATATATATATAAAACAAAAGCAAAATTATCGGTCTATATATATATATATATATATATATATATATATATATATATATATATATATATATATATAAATTATAAGTTTTTTCATCTTTTGCGCAACTGCACAGTTGGTCTAGATTGAATTAGAAGGTTGAACTTTCGTACTAGGATTGAGTTGTAAATTAGGAAAGTTCATTTTAGTGCTTTCATCATTGAGATTCATTTTTTTCGCAAAATTCCTACAGGTAAGAGTGTTGGAACTCCATACGTGGAAGGATTCGATGTTAGATGAATACATTTCGATTGTTCAAACTGTTTTCCACAACCGCCGACATTTTAATAAAGAGATATCGATTTGGTGACCTCCAAGACTCTATTTGTCCATCTTCAGATTCAAATTATAAATTCAAAAATAAATTAATAATTGCTACTAATATTTATTTCAACCATGTCAAAACCTTATGAAGTTATTGCTAAAACAACTCAACTTCGTTCTAAACTTATTAACAGTTCATTGATTTTCATATTCTCCCATGTTACAATAATGTGCTAATTTAATTTTCCTGAGTTTTTTCCTTCGTTAATATCAATGAATTAATCATTTCTGCATAAATAACTGAAAAGACGAAGCGTAGTTCCTCATCATATGAAAAAAGTTGCTCTTTGGATTGTTCAATTTCAATTCCAAATTGAAGCAGATTTTGATAATAAAACGGAAATATTTTATCAGTTTTTTCGTGCTCTGAATTTTCATTACCGAAGGACGGCTGAGTTTGATTGGGCTAATAATTGGATATCTCTTAACAGATTCTGAATAAAATTAAAGTCTTCCGCTTTTTTGATGAATCGATCCAATTATTTCTATACTTTATTGTAACTTTTTTGTTTTCTGATTTTATAAATTCAAAGTTATTTGTGGTTCGTGCAGAATAATATGAATATGTTGAAATTCAATAAGTCCACAATTTTGATATAAACCTTACTAATTGACATGAAAAATTCAATTTCTCATTACAACACTGTCAATTAGTTTTGTTCAAATTGAAATTATTTCTATTCGATAATAAAAAAAATCTATTTTCATATGCAAACACACGCCTTAGGGAGAAGATTTTGAGTAACCGTCTTTCAAGCAGGCGTTCTGGGTTCGAATCCTACTTCAAGTGTGGATTTTTTTTGAAAATATATATTGTCTTACAAGTCCATAAGCCGTTCGAATCAGTAAAGAATAAAAAAAAATAAAAAATTATTTTTTTTCATTTGTATTTCTGTATTTTTAGAGTCCACAAATTATCGACACTTTCATAAAAAATAACAGATTTACAATTCTTTATTGAGAAAATTTATCAAGTTATCACTGAGTTGTTAGATATAAGGACTCTAACCAAAACAAACTGAGAATAAGACAAAGAAAGCTTCGAATTCATTCCAGTTAAGATAATGAGAAAATAATTCGTCAAATCTTCAATAGAATATGGAACTTATAATTTAATAGTAATTAGTTAACTCTCAACAGAAATATGAATCGCGTTCAAACGCGAAAAAAAAACAAAAACGTTCTAGGTATTTTATGCAAAAATTTATTCATATTGTTTCATATTTGTTCTTGCTGAAAAGTATGCCTCTTGTATAAATTGTGATGTTTTTATATTGAATAAACTCCACCAAGACATAAATGGGACACAAAAGTTCTCACATATATAAGAAATATTAATTCAAATTTAAAAGACCTCTAGCAAAAATAATTTTACTAAAATTGATAACTTCTACTTCTTTATTTGAATAAATAATAAAAATAATATCACTATAAAAAGTTCTGTAATGTACAATTGACGAATAAGCATCTTCTCTCGAGTTTGTATATAAATAAGAAGTAATTAGCACTTGGAAAACTCAATAATTGTCGAATTAAAGAAAACAGTTCACATAGACTATATAAACCAAGACCGGGGGTTAAAGTTTCGAGAAAACTTTTTCTCTAAGAATTTTTTCTAGGCTTTCGGAAAAGTAGACAGAACTAACTCTAGACCGTTGTATTTTATTGCTAAGTATTTAGGATTTGCCATAATCTCTTTCCGGAACTATTAGATCGCTTTTCCTTCAAGATTTTCTTATTATCCACGGGCAGATAGTTGAAACTTTTTCAATTAAAGTAAATGATCCGAATTCATCCTTAAGAATTAGGTGTTCTATAGGAAAAAATTGGAAGAAAATGGCGCAACTTCCACAATCGAACTTCACTGATAAAGAGTAGATAGTTTTCTGAATGATAATTAGATAAATTCTACTCTGCAACTGTGGTGTATGTGGTTCCAAAGCACGCTAATTTAGCGTTTTTAAAAACTCTGGACATACTCACAAGAGTGCGCTCCATGAATAATTGTCGCGATATTCGCAATATTCGAAATCAAATCATGAAAAATATACTAGTTGGCCATGGTCAATTTAATATACTACATACAGTGAACAAGGAAAATTCTTCAATAATTTGAAAATGATCGAACAGTTACGCCAAAATTGTTGCAGAGTTGACATTTCATGTCAGGGAATATGTATTCTCGTGACAAAATTCATGATAAAATTCATTAAATAAAATGAAATTTTATTTAATTTATGCATTTTAAATGGTATATATCCAGACTGTCTTGAAATATCGAAAGTTATACCATTGTTCAAAAAGGGCTGTAGAGATGATATAAGGAATTATAGACCGATCTCACTGGTGCCAGTACTTTCTAAAGTTCGGACAAAGACTTCTTTGTCCGCAAATAGTAAACCACTTTGAGAATAATAACTTATTTAACGAGAATCAATTTGGTTTTAGAAGAGGGAGGAGTACACTGGATGCAGTTCTGTGTTTTATTGAACACACCTTGAAATGCTTTGAAAGTGGGGAGTTTTCCCTTTCCCTTTTTATGGACCTTGCAAAGGCTTTCGACTGTGTGGCGCACATCATCCTCCTTGATAAGCTTAATGCTTATGGTTTTTCTACAAATAGTCGAGCTCTTATGGCGTCATCTCTTTCTAATAGATATCAAACGGTTTTTAATAACGATAACTGGTCATGTAAACAACTTGTCGAAATGTGGGTACCCCAAGGTTCCGTCTTAGGACCAATTTTATTCTTGATATTCATAAATGACCTTCCGATATATTTGAATAACTTTAATACCATTCTGTTTGCCGACGACACAACGATCTCTGTAACATCAAATGATTTGGCTGCTGTCTTAGAGGGGGTGTCGCTGCACAGTCGAGAGCGGTTGAGTGGTTCACATCGAACAAGCTTTTGGCTAATGAACAGAAGACGGTAAAATTACTCTTCACCCTAAAAAATAATGTTCCTGTTGATTTGGCTGATAATGCTAGATTCTTGGGGGTATATCTTGATTCCTCTCTTCGCTGGGATGTACACACCGGCCACTTGGCCGCTAAATTAACGAAAAACATTTTCTTATTGAAATCGATGTCAAGTCGTTTGTCGGTTAGCATCTTAAAAACTGCCTATTTTTCCCTGATTGAGTCCATCTTGAGATATTCTTTGTTAGCGTGGGGCTACTGTTCTACACGCACCCGTATTTTCTCTCTTCAAAGAAGTTGCTAGGCTTGATTATCGTGAAGAATGCAAACATGCATTTATTGAAAACAAAATTTTGACTCTTCCCTGCCTCTATATCCTAGAGGCTCTGATATATGTGCATGAAAATAAGGGTATGTTTAATCAGAATAAAGACTTCCACGACTATCCTACACTAGCCAGAGAAATGATTCGAAATGATTATTGTAGGCTATCCAGAACTCAGAAAGGACCTTTTTATTCATCTAAGAAATTATTCAATAAAGTCCCGGAAGAGATGAAACGCCTTTCTCCTATTAAATTCAAGACTATCATCAAGAAATTTACGTTTGAAATAGCCTTTTATGAGGTTGAAAAATTTCTTGTTTGCGGCTTTGGATTACTGTCTCTCCCTTGTGGGTATTTTTTATCTTTTTCTGTTGTTTCTGTGATGACTGTATTTTAACTTTGAAATTGTATTTTATTTTAAATATATTTCTAATTGACGAGTGTAAACATATGGAAAATGTAAAGCATGAATAAATATTACTATATATTTTCGATCCAAGCGGTGAATTGTTGGTTTCCAATATCCTTGGTGAGAGGGTGCTCTGGATTGTTATCCAGATAGTAGACCCGACCGCGATTTGAATTGGGGAACAATTAGAAATGTTTTAATTCACTCCGAGTCAAATAAGCTGCACTGATGAGATCTAATAAGATCGAAACAGCTGTATGCAGATTTTGAGTCGGGGTGACTTGACAATTTCGATTGTGAATGCAGATTTTGCGTTGCGGAATACGTATAACCAGCTGGAAAGTTGTTCGATAATTTTTAAATTATTAAAGAATTTTCCTTGTTCACTTTATGTTGTAAATTATATAAAGTATCATACTAAACTTCACAAACACTAGTTAGTAACATTATTTTCATAATTCTTTCTTCAAAATAAAGTCTGTTGCTTATATCGTATCAAACGCGTTTTTCATACCAGTCGTGTCGAACAAAGTTTTTATATCAAATATATTAAAACAATGTTTAATAATAACAATTTGCACATTTAAAGAAATAACTCATGACGCACGTTTCGGTGGAACTTCACCTTCTTCAGATGCTAATGGCAAACTAACTATGTTTCTCTGTTATATCGAAAACAAGAACAGATGACAAATTTTGTAGAAGGGGTAAATAGAGGGATGGTTACAAATTATTATTAGAATAGCAAAAACCAATTCTGAACTGCTAGTTAGGTAGTTCGATAATTTTGAAAAGATTGAGAAGGGGGCTTGAAGTATGATCGATTTGGCTATTCAATAGGAGACCGGAATGCTTGTATTCATTCATCTGTAATGATTCTAAAAAATTAAGTTTAATTCCCTTACTTTCAGCTTTTAATATTTTAAAATCGAAATTGAATGTGTGATTTTCATGGATTAAATGGTTTGCATAATGTGAATCCGACTTTTGATTAACAAAGCTACGTTTGTGTTCTGAAATTCTAGTTTGAAAACTTCTGAACATAAACGTAGCTTTGTTAATCAAAAGTCGGATTCACATTATGCAAACCATTTAATCCATGAAAATCACACATTCAATTTCGATTTTAAAATATTAAAAGCTGAAAGTAAGGGAATTAAACTTAATTTTTTAGAATCATTACAGATAAATAAATACAAGCATTCCGGTCTCCTGTTGAATAACCAAATCGATCATACTTCAAGCCCCCTTCTCAATCTTTTCAAAATTACCGAACTACCTGACTAGCAGTTCAGAATTGGTTTTTCCTATGCTAATAATTATTTGTAAGCATCCCTCTATTTACTCCTTCTACACAATTTGTCATATCTTTATTTCTTGTTTTCGATATAACAGAGAAACATAGTAAGTCTGCCATTAGCATCTGAAGATGGTGAAGTCCCACCGAAACTTGCGTCATACTTTATTTCTTTAAATAAATGTGTAAATTGTTATTATTAACCATTGTTTTAATATGTTTATTAATTTACACCATGTCGGCCCAATCAATCCAAAATTCAAAAAACAAAGTTTTTAGCCTATCTTCCATTTGCCAAGTGTAACTTGCAATAACGAAGCTTATTCCAATACATTTTCCTATTTTTTAGGAATTCATGCAGCAATAAATTGAAAAATAAGTTAAACCTTCGTGAATTTTGTGAAAAAGTCGAACGATATTGGCAACATCGTTTCTTTGAAAACAAAGGAGAGCCGATTCAATCTAATCTAAATTTCGACTAGATCAATGGCCCAAAGAACAAAGGTTACCTAATTCAATTTGAAGTGGGGTGATTTTTTCGCCATCCTAATTTCGAATGATGTGGATATTCCTCGAGAAGGATTTGATCCATTACCTAGAGTTACTTTCAATTTTATTATCCCAAGTTTTTTCTACGCCTTGCCTCTTAAGATACTTCGATTAAATTATTCTTCTTTTTGGTTAACATTATTTTGGGAACAAGAAATTCCTAAATTTTTACTTGTACTTTATTTCAATGGGGATATATAGATATGAACGAATATTTCACAATTTTAATATTTCCTATTTCTACTGGATATTTGAGAGAAATCATGAATCATTTTTCAAACAGATTACGATGACCCATTTCACTGTTAATATTGATAGGAGCTCTGTTTTTCACTGATGAAAGTTTAATTTCTTATTCCTAGACCTTAAAATTTCCTCTGTAGATTTCTACACTTTCATTGTCTATAAGATATATCGGTAGAATTCAAAAGTTGTGTCTGAAAATCATAAAAATTTCAATGAAAAAATCAATAACATGAAAAAAACCATATGTCGTATGAATATGTAAAAATTAAATCAGATCAGTTAACAAATAATAAGTTAAACAATGAAAGCTGAAAAAAAAACATTGAATTCAAATCACAGGTATCTTACACGAAATTAATTGAGATTAGTAAACCAATGACAAGTTTGAAAAAAAGATTGAAAATAAAGCAACAAATATGAAATTCAAACTATCAGATGAATTAATTGAATCGCACCCTCTGAAAACAAAATAAGTAAAATAAATAAATGAAGGCCAAATTGAAAATAAAATAATCAAATTAAATAAACACAATGTTTCGATCAGTTGGGTATCTCTAATCGTACCATACTGTATCTCAAGTGCATACAGTATAAGTAAAACAAAAAAAGATACACTGAACAGGGAACTTTGGTATTTCTAAATATATATATATATATATATATATATATATATATATATATATATATATATATATATATATATATATATATATATATATATATATATATATATATATATATATATATATATATATATATATATATATATATATATATATATATATAATCTCTTGATAATTATTAGCAATAACAGGCTGGTTGAATCTTAAAAAACTCGATTTTATTAAAAAGTTGATGTTTCACTACGACATTCGAAAAAATTGAAATTTCTTTGACATTTATTGATTTGAAAAAACCTGAATAGACAAAGACGACTTTATTTATTATGTGCTAATCAGTCCAATATAAACATTCAAAATTGTTATCATCAGAAGGTAAGGGAAACTACAGAAACCTTTACCCACGTAATGTTCGAAAAAAATAATAATAGGTTACTATTTATCTAACAACAAAGAAATTAGTCGCGGGAAAATATTGAAAAAGTAGAGCAGAATTATCGGTATAGAACGCTTATATGGAAGCAGCAGTTGACACGTGTTTCGGACTCTTTGGTCCTCATCAGAATGGCGTAGCTAAGTATTGGATTGAAAATTTGGAGATGAAAATAGTATAACAAATAAAATCCTCTGTTATGGAAGAAATAAATCGAGTTTTTTAAGATTCAACCAGCCTGTTATTGCTAATAATTATCAAGAGATTAAAAATAGATCACAGGCAACAACAATTCAAATAAATATATATATATATATATATATATATATATATATATATATAGGCTTGCCATATTTTTGGTGAGTAAAACCGGGACACATTAATATTTTTTTTTGTATGCCATTAGCATCTGAAGAAGGTGAAGTTCCACCGAAACGTGCGTCATGCGTTATTTCTTTAAATAAATGTGTAAATTGTTATTATTAACCATTGTTTCAATATGCTCATTAATTTACTCCAAATATCGGCCCAATCAATCCAAAACAATATGGGTTGGCCTTACCGAAGGGGGTATTCCATACCCTCCAGTAGAGCGGGGTCTAACCCTGGAAAATTTTTAAAAAATCAGTAGCAAAACCGTTTCAAGATTTTTTTAATCCTCTAGATTGTTAGTTCTACCCCTCCAAAAATAAAAAGGAAATTTTTGCTTCTTAAAAATATATATTTTTGCCTTTTTGAATATAATTTTTTCTGATCTACCTCGAAAGAGGTGTTAATAAAATGAAATTTAAAATACTTCATAAAATTGTTTAATTGAACAATTACTAAGTCTTATTAAGTTAATTTTTTTTATGGAACTATAAGTTTTTGTCTAAGTACAAAAACAAAAACAATTGCTGACAATGTTAATCTGTACTTCCAAAGAAAGCGCTCACTTCTTTTTGCTCGATAAAGTGATAGAGTACACCT